>CM020618.1:28801934-28925002 GCA_009829735.1 Pyropia yezoensis
ATGGCAACCGCCGTTCGACATGCCCTTCGCGGCCCGGGTTTGGCAAATCTGCCTCGCGACAACCTCGAGGCACTCGTGGACATGTTTGTCCTCCCCGTTATGGTTCCTGACGTGTGGCGGGCAAAGAACAACCATCCACCGCCTGGCGGTGCGGGCGGCGGCGGTGGCGGCGCCCACACAGATGCTGGTGACCGGCCGGTCTGGGCGGAAGCGGCTGCGTCTCACCGCCCCTGGTGGCCCTGCCGTCCCGGCCTTGGGCGGTCCTGGGGGCCCTGCGGGTCCGGCTGCGATGCCGTCTTCCCGTTCATTGGCGTTGACCCCCCCCCCCGCGCGGACTTTCGACACCCTAGGGCATACGAGCCGCCGGCGACGCTTCCCCGGCACGATGCGCATGTTGTAGCGGGCGCTGGCAGTGGTGGTGGCCAGGAGCTCGCCCACTTCAGCCGCGAGATGGTCGCTGCTGTCGGCGCCGTCTGCTCGAAATGGCTGCGCGAGCGCGGGCCGCTGGTCGATTCTCCTTCCTGGCCGGAACAAGTGCGGTTTTTCCGTACCGCCTGGTCCATGGGCGTCTGGCCACCCGAGGCCCAGCGCTTCCTGCTCGACGCATGTGCGACAGACACTGCCACCGCGTGCAGCAGGCGGTGCTGGCGGGCAAGGGTGGTACTGGAGCGCCCCAGCAGCCGTTAAAACTGCACACCCGCCTGTGGTCGCATCTGGTCGAGTCGGTCTTCGTACCTGCCGTCGTGGAGCGGGGTGGCGGTGACGACGAGCCTGTCCCGGCCGGTGCGGGCAGCCCTGACGACGTTGCCCTGCTGATGTCCATGCCAGGGACGCTGGCAATGTTGCCGACGGACTTCTTCGATGCTTTTGAAGAAGTCAAGGCGTGGGGAACGGCCATATGTGACATGGCGGCTTTGCTCTTCCCAACCGTTCTGGGACACCCGGGCGCTGCTGCTGCTGCCGCCCCGGCTGCGGCCCTGTTTTCACGTTTTGCGAGCGTCACTGCCTCGGACACGGGCGTCGGGTGGCTGGTGGCGCCCAGCTCAAAGTTCCGACTGTCCGCCCGGCACGTCATCCGTCGCCTCGCCGGTGTGGGTGAGCGGGGGGGCGGTCGGTCTGATTCGTGGTCCGTCATGGACCTGTTGGATGGGTGCTCACCCGTCCTGCCCGACGGGGGGGGGCGCGGTGACTCCGCCTGCGAGACCACCAGCGCTGCCGCCCCGGGTCCGCCTTGTGGTGGCCCGCGACCTTTTGACGCCCTGCGCGTCATCGAAAACGCCCTGCACTTGCTGGATGTTAGTGCGCGCACTGCTCGTGCGGCTCGTCACTGGAACGGCATCCCCCTGCAGCTGTTTGCCGTAAGTACGGCGTTTGTGCGGGGCGGCCGACAGGTGCTGACGGACGTGAGCGCGGGGCCCCCGGCTGCGGCTGTGGGCTCTCAAGGCGATTCGGACAAAATGTCAGAGGGTGGGGCGCTCGCCCGTGTCCTGCACCTGCTCATGCGGCTGAGCATCCACCGAGACGTGTCGCAAGCACGGATTGTCATCCTCTACGCGCTCGTCGGGTGCCTCGCCCGATTCGCCGATCCCGCTGGGTGCTCCACCCATTTTGACATCTTGGACGCGGGACACATCGCCCCCGTTGTCAACGAGTGGGTTGACTCGCTGCCGAGCCTTTGGGAGGTTGCCGTCGGAAACGACAAGGCGGCGCGGTCGCAGTACAGCTGGGTGTACTATGCGGCCATTTACAACCTGGGGAGTATACCGCTTGCGTCTGGTGTGCGGGCATCTCGGAGGGCGCTGGCCAACGCAGCGATTGCCTGGTTGGCGTCCCCCTCGGGTATGTCGCCCTGGATCGGACGAGATGGGGAGAATACCTCTCAGGCCCTGCACAAGCTGAGGAGTTTGCTCTGTCCGCCTGCCAAGCCTGGCAAGCGGGTCAGCCCCCTGGTCGAACAACTTCGTCAGCGCATCGACGAATTACTCGGCGGGTCTGCTGCACCAGACGACACTGGGGCGGGTGCTGCGCCAGAAGACGCTGGGGCGGGGGCTGCGCCTGCCGATGAGGTAGGTGCCGGGCCAGGTGCCGACAAAGATGGGCGGCCTCCCCCAGCGCCCGACGCGACCATGGCGATTCCGTCCGGTGACGGTGACCCCGACGGCATAACCATTGGCGACGACACGGGGGACGGAGTCCAGTTTGTGTGCTACCTGCACGCAGTGGCGGTCCCAGACAATGTTTTGGCTGCGCAGGCCGTTTCCCCTGCGTATGATGCGGAACCCTGCAACGTCATTGTGTTCATTGACGACGACGATGACTGGAATGACGCAGAGAACGACGACGTGACTATCGTCAGTGTGGCCCGAGTGGTCCGGGCCGGCCAACTGGTCGGGCAGCGGCGTACGTCCTCCGCCACTGGGGCGGCCCCCCGTGTGGCAGTAGCTCAGAGTGCTGCCACCTCTGTCGCGACGGTAGCTGCCACCTCCTCCGCGACGGCAGCCGTCCCAGGCGGGCCCTCTACGCCAGAGGTTTCTGTTACCGCTGCTGCTCCCGATGCTCCATCGGCGGCGGGTATAGCCACAGGCGCGGTGGATGCTGTGGCTGTGGGTGCTCCTGGTGTTGGTGGGGCTCCTGCGGGCACGGCGGCCGTGGCCGACGCGGGTCTTGGCGGAGGTGCACCTGCTGAACTTGGTACTGCTGCAGCAACCGACACGGCGGGGGTGGCTGCGGTGGGCACGGCAGTGGCTCGGGGGGAGGAGCCCTCTCCCGCTTTGCCTGCAGTTGCAGACGCGGGGGCGGCAGTTGTTGGAGGTGGGACTGCCGGCGTGGGAGGTCCTTGTATCGGTTCCCCGGCTGGTGGGGGGGACGCGTCTCCCACTGCAGCACCTCTGCCCGCGGCGGCGGCGGCGGCGGCGGGGGGTGGTGCCAGCCAGGCCAGTCCTCCCGCACTGTGTGGTGCGGATGGTGATCGGGTGGCGCTCGGTCAGTTGACGCTCTGTACGTCCGAGTCGGGGTGGAAGGGTGTCCCAACCCACCTGCGCCCGTCCCCGTTATACGCAAGAGGACCTGGGGGCCACTGGCAGGCCATCGTTGTGGCCACCTTGTGCCAGCTCGCCGCCCGCGGTACAGAGGCGGTGGCGCAGTCTATCGAAGGCAGCAGCAACAAGGGCCATGGCAGCGGCGGCGGACGCAGTGGGCGCGTGACCACGTCGTCATTGTGCTCCCGCTTTGGCGTGGCTCGCATCGACGCGCCCATCACCCTGTCGTCGCCGCAGGTGGGGGGCTCCATACTGGACGACCCGCGGGCGTGTCGCATGTGCAACGTGCTCGTGCGTATGCCCGCCCCCCGGGGTGGTCCCCCCGGTGGGGGCGGCCGCCACCACCGCCGCCACAAGGACCGCGGGGGAGAGTGTCAAGTGGACCCCACAGACGCCACCCCGGGTGATTTGTGTGCCTTTTGGGTACCGGAACCCGTCGGCTCGGTGTGCAGCACCCCCGTGGACGCGGTGTTTATTGGCCGCTGCGGGGACAAGGAGGGGCAGCCCGGCGGGGGGGTTGGTGGCCCACCGCCCCCGGGGGCAGGCCAGTGGTGGGTGGACAAGACGCCTGGCCCGGGGCTGGACGAGGGGGTCGATGACGCCGGCACGGCGCGCCACGGTTGCGCATCCAGTCCCCCCCGGCGGTGGTGGTTTGCGGTGCGTCGTTCAGACGTGCAGCGGGTGCTCCATCGCCGGACGGCGAATGTGGTCGTCACCCTGTCTCATAGTGTCCTGTCGGACAGCCGCGAGTTTGGCGGCCTCGGCCACTGGGGCCTTCTTCCGCCAGTCATGCAGAGGGCGCTCGCCATCCACGCAACGCCTCCGCACGGGGGACAGCAGGTGGTACCTGTACCGGCACCGGGGCCTCCCCCCCTGCAGAGTGCTCCTCCACGCTACGCCCACCTGGACGAGTTCCAGTGGCGCGCAGTCGATTGCATGCGCCGGGAGCTGCTGTCGGACGAGTGTGACGTGCAGCTGGTGACGGGCCCCCCCGGGACGGGCAAGACACGCGCCATTGTCTCCATGGTGGACATGGTACTTGGGACCCTGCCAGACGGGCGGGTGCTGCTGACGTCGCGCACCAACACGGCGTGCGACGAGCTGTTGGCCGCAGTGCACGAGTTGTTCTGTCCGTCGGGGGCTGCCAGTCGACACGGCGTCGCGAAACCCGATGACGTGACGCTCCTCCGTGTGGGTGAACCCCCTCCGGATGGCCACCGTGCCAAGACAACGCACATTGACGCCGTGGTGGACGAGCACCTTCCTGTCGCCTACCCGTCCGTGACAGCCGCGGTGGAACGGGCAAGGGCACGGGTGGCCGATGTGGGCCGCCGTGTGGATCGTTCCCGCGCCCAGGGTGCAGAGCCGGGCGCGGGTGGGTCACGAAACCTCCTCGAGGAATGTGCCGATGCGGAGCAAGCCCTGGAGGCTGCCCTGCGTCGCCAGCAGCGTGCGGAACGGGAGCTCCGCAAGCGCATCGTGGGCGGCGCGTCCGTCATTGTCACAACCACGTCAACGTCGACGGGGGCGCTCGTGGGGGCTCAAGGCTTTGACGCCATTATCATTGACGAGGGTGCGGCAACAAGCGTCCCTGCGTCTGTCGCCGCCATTGTTCGCGCCAAGCGGGCGGGGCGTGCGGGTGGCTTGTCAGATGAAGAAGAGGACGGTCATCCGGCAGAGCGGACCAAGTGCATTGTCCTTGTTGGCGACAATGCCCAGCTGAGGCCGAGCGCCGGCATGGAGTACAGGGGCGAGACACGGCCGATGGCATCCAGCGTTTTTGAGCGGCTCGCCCGGTTTCTCTCCGCTTGCGTCATCCTCTCCGTGCAGTACCGCATGCGGCCGCTGTTATGGTCCCTCCTCCGAGAAGTCTTTTACCGGCACATTGGCATATGGTCGGACGGGCGCGGGCCCAAGGCCCGCCATGAGGAGGGGTTTGGAACACCCGCGTGGCTAAACCATCCGAGTCGGCGTATTCGCTTTGGAGGGCTGCAAGTGACAGACACCTCCCGCCTGCCGGCCAACGATCGGGCGCACAAGTCGGGTTCCACCACCCCCAACAACAAGAGCCTGATCAACGTTGCAGAGCTTCGGTTGGTCGAGATGGCTCTTACGGATCTACTGCGGGCGTGGGCGACGTCCAGCGGGGCTACCAAGCTCAAGGTGATGCTCATCACCCCGTACACTGCGCAGCGGAACAAGCTGAAGGAAGTGGTGCAGTCGATGAGAGACAGCGGGCGGCTGCCCCGCAGACCATGTGCCGACGTCAGGGTGTCCACCGTGGATGGCTGCCAAGGCGCTTCTGTGGACTGTGTCATACTCTCCCTCGTGCGGTCAGAGCCTGGGGCGCCACCCGGCGGGAGCACCGACTTTTTGTCCGACGAGCGGCGCGTGAACGTCATGATGTCGCGGGCACAGAGCCATCTCCACGTGATTGGTGACATGGACTACCTTTCAAGCTCTGGGGGTGTGTGGAAGAGCTGGTGGGACAACGTCCGCCGTAGGTGGAGCCGTCCAGATCGACGGGACCGCGAGCACATCAACATTGTGGCTCCCGACAGGGTGTACTAGTCGGGAGTATCTTTTGTTTCTGGGGGGGAAAGTGGGGGGGGGGGGGGGGGGGGGGGGGGCTGTACGGCACCCCCTCTTTTTTATGCTTTGAAGGTGTCGCTTTTCATGTGGTGGTCGGTTGTTCCCCAGTGTTGTTCCCAACTGCTGTCGTTGATGTTTTGAGTTGCGTGACCAGTTGGACAAAGGCTCATATGGCAAGGTCGCGCCCAAGTGCCACAGCACCGTCCGTGTATGTGGGCCCACAGCTCAGCGCCCAGGACTCCGCCGTGGTCGGCAGGCACGATGGCGGGCTCATCGCGTCGCTCTCTGTCCGACGGTGAGCGCGCGGGGTCATCACTGGCCTCCTCCAACACCACAGGTCCTTCCGGGGCCATCGGTACGGATTTGGGGCGCTCCAAGAGCACCATCGCCTACGCAGCTATGGGACATCCGCACAGAGTCCGCCCGCGCCAGGGTGGACAAGCGGCGTCGCCCTAGGGTTTTGACGGACCGTGAGCTCTGTAACCTCAAGCGGGCGCTTGACACCAACGGGTTTTCCTCTGTGGCATCCCTGAAGGAGATGGTGAATAACACGCGCAACCACCCAAGCGACCAGAGGGCCCGAGAAGGGACCAGTGTCCGTCTCCGCTGTCTGCAGGGCCGTCTGGAGCTTGGGTTTTCACTCCAGGGGGAAGCGGCCAAGAAACCCTTCCTGTCTGCCAAGAACGTCGCCAAGCGCCTTGTGTGGGCCACAGCGGTGGGGGGTGTGATAGCCGCTGCGCAGCGGATCTAAAACCGTGTAACTTATTTTCCGTGCATCGGGCCCAAACAGGCGGGCAGTGGATTGCAGGGGGGCGCCCAGGGGCCCCGTAAAGCCCGATTTCCGCGTGCAAGAGCGCACACCGCCGCGTTGTGACCGTGCTTCCTACTCTTTTTTTTTTTTTTTTCTCCTCGACGACCGTCATCAGGACGGCAAGGCCTACATTCCCACGGCCTGTGTCCGTCTCGCCGAAGGGGCGTGCCGCGGGGCGCACAACAAGGCGACCGTGACACGAGAGTACGTGTCTATGCAGCAGCAATATCCACGTTTCATGACGTGCCCGAATGGTGTCAGTCGCTGGTGCTGCACTGCTGCACTGCTTTGCAGGCTTCCTCACGTGACCGCGCAATGCAATGCATGCGACGGGCACGGCATTCACGTGTTTGTGAATGTTGCTGCAGGCACGGTGTTTTGCGCGACCAGGGCCGCACTTCAAATTGTGCATGCCCTGCAGCGTTTTACATGATGCCAAGGCGTGCACCGCTGACACTGTGAAATTTTACGGCTTTGCAAAAGCGGCGACGGCCGTACGCCCGGGCCCGCGGGGCCTGCAAACAGGCATTCGACAGTGCGCGCCCGTGCCGGCACGGAAAATAAGATACACGGTTTAAGACCCGCTACGCTGGGGGTGCTAGCACGAGGTATTGTCCAGCCCAGGGCCTGGATTTGATGGGTGGCCTGTTGTCAAATCGATCCGTACGGATCTCGTTTTTCGCCGTACGGATAATATTGGGATAATATTGGGTACCGACTGTACGTAACGCTCTTCGGATCTTTGTAGACATTGTTCGCCAGAGCTGACGTCTCGCGTTTGGTGCATAACGGAACGAGCTGGGCGGTCACATAGTTGTTCTTTTGTGTGGGCGCGTGAATTAGTGTCTTCCGATTGCGTCATGGTGGGGGGGGAAACCATAAAGAGAGGGCGACGGGCGGGGGAGGGGGGGCGAATTGAATTTCGATATCTGAGATCCCCGACCACCGGCTGACACCGACGCGGATCAAACGGGAGGGGAGGGGATTTGGGCGGCGGCGCGAGATGCTGTTGAATTGGACAGTGACGGGGGTGTCCGGGGATGGGTGCTCTCATCCGTCGGCCGCACGTTCAGCCACAGGCAGGTCTGGTCAGTCGCTTCCCTCGGCGCCCCCCGGGTCGGACGAGAGCCGTAGGTCCACGCGGCCCGCGCGGTGTCGTGTGCTGGTGACAGGCCATTTGGAGGCACCGCGCGGTGAGCTCGCAGCATGGCAATGCCGTCTGTGGCGGTGGGTTTGAGGTACACGACTGCCCCCCCTCCCCCCCCACCAAGACGTCCAGGATGACATTTTTCCCAAAGGGTGCTCGTAGTGCATTGCAAACGGACGGGGCCTGCCGGAAGCACCAAAAGGCTGGGTGCCCGCGTCCCAACACGCCGCCCCACATGCACCGTGGCGAGCAGGCAGTGCCGAGGGTGGGTTCAATTGCAGTGTTGTTATTGTCCCGCAGCACGGTGGCGGTCACTCTCCCAATACGTGCCGTCGGGGGGGGGGGGGGGGGGGGGGGGGCGCTCGCTCGCCATGGTTGGGCGAGCCGCACGGATGCTGGCGTGTCAGTCGGCTCCAGTGCCGCAGTGCGTGCGGTGCACTCCGTCCCGCACCCACCGTCGTGCTACTGGCGGCTGCCATGAGCACAGCGTCTGTGCGCGGTCTGCAATTGGGCCGCCAACCCCATCACCACCACCGCCGCCGCCACACCACCACCGCCAGCCCCACCACCTCCACCGCGAGCCCCTCCACCACCACCGCCGCCGCGCCACAGGACACTCTCACGGCAGCCACCGTCGGCCACGGGTGCCTCGGCGATGAGAAGGATCTTTCATTTCCGGGGCGGCGAGCCAAGGCCACGCGACAGCCCACAGGGGCACGTGGCGGTGCGAGCATCCTCCGCTCTGCCCCCTGCCCGAGAGGTAGCGTCGGTTTGGGGGTGGCGGGGGGCGGGCGGCGGGGGGGAGAGGAGGGGGGCGGGGGGGGGGGGCGGGGGGGGGGCGGGGGGGGGGGCGGGGAAGGGTTGGGAGGACCTGGACCGCCGGCATCCTGACGGCCCGTGTAGCCCATCGCCAGCGTCTACAGCACGCGTACGGCAGCGAGTGAGGACCCCGGCCCGGATGGTGCCTTGCCAGACGATAAATAGGGCGGTAGGTGGTGCCCTGTGGTTCCCCATCTTTGCCGACCCCATCGGCCACGGTCGACAATCCCCCCCACCCACCCCCCCCCCACCCGCTCCCCCCCCCACCCCCCCCCCCTCCTCCTCCACCCCCCCCCCCCCCCCCCCCGCCCCGGATTCACGATGAACGATGATGACGACGGCAGCGACCAAGACGTTGGCGTCGACGGGCTGGACGGCGACACCACCTCGGACGAGGAGTGGGACCCGGAACAAGAGCAGGCGTACGTTCAAGACGGACGCAACGTGGTGACGCTCAAGCGGGCGGTGCTCGCCGCCAACCTGAGCCGCCTGCGGGGCGTGTCTGCACCCCCAGGGGGCGACGCGGCCTCGTCGGCCGACTGGTCTGCCGCCGTCGCGCAGTTGCAGCAGGCGGCCAAGGATGAGGAGGCGGCGGGCCCCCTCGACGGCGCCGGCGAGGACCTCGTCGCGGCCATCACAGGCGCGGCCCAGGCGGTCAGCGTGTACTGTGGTGGTCGGGCGGCGGCAAGCGAGGCCGAGGTGGAGCTCGCCGCACGCGCCAAGACGGCCGCTGGGCTGATTGGCGTGGCCGCCGCGGGCTTGCCCCGGCGCGAGGCTGCCACGGACGCACCGCCCGCCCGCAAGGGGCGGAAGCAAAAGTGTGGCGGATGTGGCGAGCCGGGGCACAAGGTCAGCTCTTGCAAGGCCCCGGCTGGTGCAGGGCCGGCGGCAGCAGCTGCCGCCGCTGCCGCTGCCGCCGCCGTCCCGGCGGCGGCGGCGGCGGCCGCGTCCAAGTGTCGCGACTGCCTGGGAGGGGGCCACAGCAGCGGGGACGCCGCCTGCCCGGTGCAGCGGCACTGTGGGGGCGTGCCAGCGGCCTACGACCGCGGCGTCGACCCCGACTGCAAGGACCCGCTTCAGAGCACTGGACGGCAGACGCGGGCGTGTACCGTGCCGGTGGGCGTCCTCGCGAGGGCGGTGTTTGGGGACGACAAGGACGACGCCGACACGCGCGCGGCGGTGGAGACGGCGCTGCAAGCAGAGCTGGAGGACCTCTCTGGGGCGGCTACCAAGCTCCGCTTCCTCATGCTCCGCGTCCTCGACGTGGCATTGCGCCGCCTGGTGTCGACCGTCGCGGACGCAGCCGCCGACGACGCCGACTGGGCGGAGGCCGTGCCCGCAAACTGGGCGCCCGTCTGGCTGTGGTTGGCCTACGCCTGCGGCTGCGAGGGTGTGTATGGCAGTCCGCTGCAGGCGGGCACCATGTGTGCGGGGTGTGGCAAGGGGCGGACCAACACGCGGATGGCGCGCGCCCGCTCTGTGGTGACGACGAGCCACCCGCTGCTGGCAGAGGCGCTCTCCTACGCCCTGACGCAGGTGATGGCCGTCACGGCAGCTGCGTGCGACCGGTATCTTCCGGTGAGCAACAACACGGCACGATGGGAGCCCGTCGCCACCATCGTGGCCACCCACGCCGGGCGGTGTGTGGACGCGGCGTGTCGCAAGCTGGGCGCGAAGGCGGCCAAGGACGCGCTGGCCACCTCCCCCGCTGCCACGGCTGCTCCAGCGGGCGGCTCTGCCTGGGACACGGAGCGGCGGCTGACGCGGTGGGCGGCCGCGCGCTTCCGCGCGGGTACCGCGGACAAGGCAACGCCGGGCCGGCGGGGCCTCGACGGCGTCCCCCAGCACCTGGTCCAGGCGCTGGCGCAACGGGTGGCCGTCATGCGGGCGGCCATGCCACCCTCTGTGGCGGGCCTCTTTCCAGCAACGCCTGTGAAGAAGCGCCGCTGGTGGGCGTACGTGCCGTTTCTGCTCCACGTCCTGAATGTGGGTGTGGGGAGCCCGTACGCCCTCATCCCTGGCGCCCGAGCGGTGCTCCACGGTCACGGCACGCTGGTGCCGGACAGGATGCTCCCTCTGTTGCGGGCAATTTCGGTCGCCACTGGCGTGGGGGTGCGTGGCCACCCCAGTCTTCGGGCATGGCCAGAGCTGCGAACGGGCGGTGCAGCGGTGCTGGCCGCCATGGCTGGTGTCGGTGGCCGCGCCAACCGGGCCGCCTCCCAGCTGTCTACCGACGGCGTGGCGGTAACGTTTTTTCTGTCTCGACCCGACACGGCCGCAGAGGCCGAGGCGCGGGCGGTGGCCTGGGCCAAGAAGCTGGACGGCGGTGGACGTGCGCGGGACCGCGGCGGCAAAGGCTTTGCGTCCCGGGCGGGGGTACTGACGCAGCTCGAGCGGGCTGGCCTGCCGTTGGCGCGCGTCCGGTGGCTCCAGATGGTCGGCGGAGACCCGGGACGGTCTGCCGTACTGTCGGCAGCACCGGGTGAGCGCGTGGCGACGGCAGACCTCCCCGCCCGCCCCGTTGTAGCCGCGATGCGCGCCGCGTGGTCCCGCCACATGGGCTTGGACGCGCTCAACCGGGCGGCCGTGGCGCTCCTGCGTGGGGCGGGCGTCCAAGAGGGGGTGGCGGCAGCCGCAACCACGCCCGAGGGCCACCCACCGGGGGGGTCAAGGAAGCGGGCGGCGGCGGGCGCCCCGGCTGCAGGGGCGGGGACAGGGGGGAGCCGTTCCAAGCGACAAGCGCGGCGGTCGTCACCCGAGGGCAGCGACGATGATGCGGCGGCGGTGGCCCCGGCGGCGGCGGGTGCGACGACGCCCCCCGAGGCAAAGACCTACCAGACGGCGAGCCCCGGCGGTGGCCACGGGCGCGTGCGGCGTGGGCCGCAGGCGTCCATCCGACGGGCCCGCCGCACCCAGCTCGCCACCTCGGTGCGGCGTGTGCTGCGTCGCACGCGCCTGTCCCGGTGGACTGTGCCCCGTCACGAGGCGGAAAAGGTGGCACGGTGGCTGGTGGACCCCACTGCCGCGGCGGGCAACAGTGCCAGCGGCACCACCCCAGACGCGCCGCTGCAGAACCGGGTGGACGCGCTGCCCCGGCGCAAGGGGTGTCGTCGACTGGCACCCGTCCCCGGCCTTCGCTACAGCCTGAGTGCCGCCCACTTTCGGGAGGCCAGCGGCGGTAACTTTTTGGCCCGTGCATGGAAGCAGTGGCGGGCACGCAGCGGTACTGAGGCGGGACCGGTGGCGGCGGCGGCGGTGGCGGGACTTGTGGCGGCGGCGGCGGGTGACGGAGGCGGCGTCGCTGGCCACCTACCACCCGTCGACCTGGCAGCAGCACACGGCACGATGCGTACCGGCGACGACGGCAAGCACCTGCAGGCAACGCTCGAGTGGGCCGCCCGTCGCGACACGGCCGCGTACGGCCAGCGATTTGGCGCGCAAGCCACGCGACACCTGCGGGTTGCGCGTGTGCGCAAGGCCATCCAACGCGGCCGCTTTGCTGCCTCGGTGGCGCGGGACCTGACCGGCGGCCTCCTTCGCCAGGTCCGTGGCGGCGGCGCGGGCGTCGTGGCCATGGGCACCGCGCGCGTGCGCGGGGGGGACGCCTGGCTCCGCCGCCACCTCCGACGGCTGTGCTGGCTTGTCGACCAGGACGAGTTCAACACCAGCCAGGCGTGCTCCGAGTGTCACGACAAGATGGTGCTCATCTACTCGACGGGCAACTCCCCCCCCAAGATTCCAAGAGAGCTGAATGGGCCGCCGGCCGGCCCTCTGCCGTCAACACGGCGTGTGCGGATGGCGGCGGGCTCGCGTCGGGGGCGGCCAAAGCGGGCCCTCCCCTCTGCTACCCACGTGACCCGCCGAGGGCCAGACCCCGACGCCTACCGGGCGGCCGTCCGAGCCACTGCCCGTGCTGCTGCTGTGGCGCGGCGCGCGGCCGCGCTGGCCGCCTGTGCCGTCGAGGACCGCGCCGTCTATGCCGACCCGAGGCGGCTGAGCGAGTGGGCGGCCAAGGGCTGCTACACGTGCTCTCTCGCGGCCCCGCAAGGACCCGGTCACCCAGCGCCACACCCGCCCGTGATTCGCAATCGGGACGACGTTGCGGCCCGCAACATGGCGTGGGTGGCCGCTCGTCGTCTTACGGGTACCAACGTGTGGCCTTTCAAGCGCCCGTTTGGTATGAGGTGGGCCTGGACGACCAAGCGTCCTCCAAGTGGTGTTCCCGTCCCGCCTGTACGTCGCACCCGTGCGATCACGCGGGTCGATGTATGGCCCGTACTGGCTGCAGTGGACACTGTCGGCGACGGTGGTGGTGGTGGTGGCGGTGGTGGTGGTGGTGGTGGTGGCGGTAGGGAGGTTGTCGACGGCGACGCGACGGCGGCGTCCTGTACGACGCGACGCAGTGCTCCTGGTGGGGAACGGGTGGCGGCGGCCGGCAGTACCATGGACGGGGTACGTCGGGCGGAGACGGGGGCGACAGACGCGCCCCGTGGTCTGGTGGACACTGCAAGACGCTAAGACAGCGCACATCTTGCCCGTGACCCTCACCTACCACGGGGTGCGTCAGCCGCCCCCTTTTTCGCCGACGAGCCAATTATGGGTAATTGTCGGCCGTTCACTAGCAGGTTAGACGCCGGCTTTTCCCGGGGACCTTTCCCAGGATGAGCCGGATGTTTCCCAGAGGGGTTTAACCGATAGTTCGCTCCCGTACTGAAAAAATGTGCACAGTTTTTGAGAGAACGGCTGTAGGGTTTTTTTTTTTAAAACGAACTCTCGGCGTTCCGTGTTGCCGATCCTCACGTGATCACGCGCGCACCCAGGGTCCACAACACCTCGGCTGTGGTGCACGCACATACGTAGCCTGTGTGCCATGTATGTCCGTGTGCATGCGGCCCAGGCTGTCTAGTAACTGCCGAGGCATCGGCGTACGTATCCATGACATGAATGGGGGAAATGCCCACCCTCAGGTCGGGGCCCCTGGCACAGGTGGGTGGCCCACGACGTTGCATTCGCGGCCGCCTCGGGGGCGCCCCATCTCCACTCGACTGGCGGTACGCAGCTGTGATGGCACCGCGGTACTGTATCCCTGGTCCGGCCGCCCCGGACCACAGGAACTGTACAGTACATCACCACGGGCGCTATCATGTACATACTGTATGTACAGTGCATGCATACGTCCCCTCCCGACAGGGGCCACGAACCCGGGCCACTGTTTTCTCGCGCGCACAGAGGGGGGGGCGAGGCGGCCGCACCCCCATTGGGCAAAGCGCTCACCGCTACAGCGGCGGGGCTCGCACAGGCGGCGGCGGGGAGGGGGGCGTAAGAGCCCCCGCCAATTTCGACTCTCGCGGCCCCGCCCGGGGGGGAGGTGGAGAATGGACGCGGAGAGGCGCCCCTGTTTCGACGCACCCCCCGCGTGGGACCCGTGTCGGCGTGGCAGCGGTGGGGGGCACGCCGTATGTTTGTAGCGGCCACCCTACAGGCGCGGCTCGGCGCGCGTGGGCCCACCGAAGGGGGGAGGCGTGGCGCGGCAGGTGGGGAACAACGGAGGAGAAACCGTTTCCGCGTAGCGGTCTACCGCCGCGGCGGGGTCGGGCCGTGGTTCTTTAAGAGCGGGCGTCGCAGCGCCCGCGGGGAGAAGAAGAGCTCGTAGGTGGGCTCAGCGACAACGCACACACCCTCCCTCCTGCCCCCCCGCCCAAGACGACCGGCCCTCCCTCCCGCCCCCTACCTGTGGTGCCAGCGCCGGCAGGGCTGGCCCCTTACCCCCCTCCCCCCCCCCTCCTCGCACCCCTCCCGCCTTGCCCCAGCCGCTGCACTCCCGCTCTCCGCCATGGGACGGTGTGGCGCCGCCATGATGGGCGCGGTGACGCTGCTCTCCCTTGCGGCTGCCGTGGTGGCGGCCGCCCCCCCCGGCACCCTGCCGACGGCACGGGCGGCCGCCGTGGCGGCTTCTGGCGCAACACCATCCACCGCCACCACCGCCGCCGCCGCCCCAGTGCCACACGCGCTGCAGGTGGTCATGGACAGGCTTAAGACGGAGCCGCCCAGCGCGGTGCCGACCGTCCCGTGCAGCTACCGGGTGGTCTACTACGTGTCGACGCGGGCGGCGGACGGGCTCACCGGCCCCTACCGGGTGTACAGCGCGGTGACCCTGCGCAAGGGCCCCTGGCGGGGGGTCAAGGTGGAGCTCAGCTACCGCTGCGAGGGGGGGGACGCCCCCGCCACGCCAGTGACGTGTACGTACGTGCCGTACCGGCCCAGCGTGCTGTGCGGCTACCTCCCGTCGTTGCCCCAGTGCACCTCCTACCCCGTCGTGGAGCCGCGCGCGACAGCGGTGCTGGCAGCGGTGCCGACGTACGCGGGCTTTTGCGATAGCCACCCGGCCTACCCCCCGGGGAAGGCGTAAGCACGGGGTGGCCACTCAGCGCACCTTCCCCCTCCCCGCCCCTGCGACCTGTCACGACGGGCAAGGGGGGTGCCCGGCAGTCGTGATTGATTGACGTGTGTGTGGTGGGTGTGTGAGCAGGGGGCAGTCCCTCCTGGCAGGTGTAGCGACGCCACTGGTGGGCATTTGTTGGTACCTGCCTTGAGTGGCGTCGGGCGTTTTGGATGATAGTCGACCGGGGCTGGGGCGTGGGCGCCCACTGCCTGGGCCGTCCACAGCGACCCCAAGGTCAAGGGCTTAGCAACGAAAAATTTCTTCGCAACACACCACAAAGGACACGACGAAAAAAAAAACAAAAAAAAAACAGGGGCGCGCCAGCTGCAGCCCTGCCCATGTCCGATGTGACGGTGACCGTCTCTACCGCCCCGCCGTCACTGGCCGCGGCCCCCTGTCCTTCCTCTGACCGACCCACTCCTTCTCCCCCAGGATCCGCCCTCGCGCCGTCCCCGCGGATCACCAGAGATCCTCCTCCGGGCGGCGTGTGTTTGGGTGTGTGGAGGGCGGCCGCCACGTGCAGAGGCACCCCTGGCAGGTGTGGCGCGTGGGGCGCTGGCCGCCAGTCCACTACCTGCGGGTGGGCGGGAGCCCCCAGACCAACACGAAAGCGGGGGGCCTGACGACGTTCCCGAAACGGCCATTGCACCACCAGTGCCGCGGCGGGCGCCCGGCCGCGCCGGCCGCGCTGCCGCGCAATGGACCGGTGGTGGAAGGGCGCTGGCGGCTGCGCGCGCCGTCCGCCATCACTGGGGCACCGCCGGTGGGTGTGGCACCTCGCGTGGGCGGCTGGCCGTGCGTGCACCCCCGTGGCTGGCCAGAGGGGGGGAAGGGGGGTCCGCAAGTGCGGGCGTTGGGAGCGCTGCTCCATACGACGATGTGTGAGCAGCCGGCGCGGCTATAGTAGCGGCATGCATGCCGCTACGAGTCATACGCGCCTCGTCCCTGCCCGCCCGTGAGAGCGCCAGGGGCGAGTGGGTGGGACAAAGGTGGGGGGGGGGGGGGGGGAACGTTTCCACCGAGTCCAGGAGGGCCTCCCTGTCTTGAGTGCCCACGACATCCGTCGCCGCTTGCCCACCTTTTACAGCGCAGTGGTGCTTAAACCGTGGTTCAGGAAAAGGGCCCGCAACCGCCTTCACGTTTTGGGATCCGATTGCGGACCCCTCTCACGGTGCCATACGCCCAGCTTTTGCCCTCTTTTTTTGCCCGCCAGCTGTGGCCATGTCCTCGGGCGACATCCGCGATGCGTACAACGACCACGAGAAGCGTCACGCCCTGCGCTACAAGACCATGTAAAGCAGCTGCCGGGGAGGGCAGAGTGTCGGATGCGTGACGTCCCACGACCATGACTGGACGACCATGGACCAACACCCACTCTTGTGTTCAGTTTCAAACAGATTCTCGTAGGGGGGGGAGCAACTGTAAACCCATCCCGCTGCCCACTCCCGACCCTGCCCTCCCCCTCCCCCTCCGATTGCCTCCCCTTCTCCCCCCACTCCCTCGCCCCCCCCTTCCCCTCTGTCCCCCCCCCGCCCGGTCGGCGCGCCGACGCATGACGCCCTCCCGCGCACCGCCTTGCCACTGACACTGCCGCCGCCGCGGCCGCGGCAAGCACAAGGCCACCACCACCGCCGCCGCGGCGCTCTGAGTGGGCGTCCACGAGGGGCTTCACAACGCGGCAACTGGCGTCGCCGTTGCGCTGTTGGGGACGTTGACAATGCTACCTGTCAAAAGTGGCAGTATGGCCGCGACCGGCGCCGCTGCCGGCGCCGGCGCCGCTGCCAGCGCGGCGGCGGCTGCGTCCCCTCCCCCCTGGGGGTGGGCGCGCGGCCGCCGGGGCATTGGGCACCCGGACGACAACCACAGCAGCTACACCGACATGGACGGAGACAGGCGCCATGGCAGGGTGTGGATGGACGTGGGCAGCGACCGCGGCGGCGGCGGCACGGAGGAGGCGGCGGTGGTGGCAGCGGAGCGGATGACCGCTCTGCCAGTCCCCTTATCCCCCCCCCCTTTCCGCCCTTGACGGCGTGGCACACTTGCGACGACCGCCCGCTCCCTTCTCACGCTGACGCGCCCGTGGCGGGTCGGCGTGAGAAGTCTTTGTGACACGGCCATCACAGAACATAGTGCTAGAGACCCTCGTCAGTCGGTCACTTCCGAGGCGTTGAACTGGCTACGCAAGTAAGCCTCGACCAGAGCCAGCCCGTCCCAGTCCGTCGCCTTTGCGCAAACCTGTGGGAATGAGGCGCGGTGCCTCGGACGCGGGCCACGCTGGCCTGCGCCCGTTCCCGTGCAATAATGTGCCCTGCCGCCACGTGATCGCGACCGTTCCCCAAGGGCGGTGCGGCCACCACGTGCGGCCACGAGGGCACGAGTGAGGAGGGACGGGGAATGGTGCTATCACGGGTTAGCGGGAACGGGCGCCACTGGGGGGGGCGCCAACGAGAGGCGCGCGCAGCGCGCGTGTGCGAGGGACGACGCTCCCCCCCGGTCTTGGGGGAGCCTCTGGGTATATGGGCAGTGGAGGAGAGACGGGGGGATAGCGGAGGGACGAGGGTAGCAAGAAGACAAGTCTTTTCTCACAACCTGGGCCCCGTTTTCCCAGTCCGGCGTTGTTCCCTTCTTCCGCCTTTCGCCGGGCTGGCATGAGTCAAAGTCGATGAGCTTGGCTTTGTCATCTTTGGTGACGACAATATTGCATGGGGTGACGTCGCTGTGACAGAGCTCCAACGCCGACGCAACCTGGGAGACGCACGGGTCCGCGCCAAAGGGTGCTGGGGATTCGCCACTGCAACGAGCCTCCAGATTCTGCCTACCCCGCTCAAGCACAAGGTCGGTGATGGGGCCGTCTCCACGCAGCAGCCGTAGTAGATGATAATGTTGTCGTGCTTGTGGTTCTCAAGCAGCTCTTACACCTTTGAGCTCCCTCAACAAGCACTCCTTACGCTGATGGCGTAACGCAGGGTTCGACCACGACGAGGAAGGGGTCGTTCAGAACACGAACGCTAGCGACGCACGACTACGCAAGAGACGAGGAGCAGCTGACGCAAGACGGACTTGAAGAATCCAGGCAGCGTTAAAGCAGGAATGTGTGGCCGAATAACGAAATATTTCGCTCTCTTCGGGTGGTTTATGAACGCCACGTGTCTTTATAAAAAACTTAGCAGCAGCTGTTCCGAAGCCACCCCCCTCATTAACTCTTTGAGACAGGGTTGTTACAAGATTTACTTAATTATTGTACTTTATTAATGTATCAATTAAAGAATACATTAATGAAAGGGTCTCAGAGACCCATAATTCATTGATTGTCTACTTAAGTGACCACTTATACTAAAAACCATGGACAATTTAAACTTGATCGTAGTTGTTTCGGCAGGCTCTCCGCGCGCTTTCCATGCCGGCGGCTGCGCCAACCCCTTTCCCCTTCACCGCAATCTTTGAGAGTCCATCCGTCGAGACTGCGCGAGGGCCCGGCGAAAAGGCTGAGCCGGCGCCCCCCCCCTCCTCAAGGGGCGCAGCGACACTCGTCGCAGTTCAAGAGCACTTGCCAGCCGATTCCCGTTCAGCTGCTTCTTTTTCACGAGCTTGTTTGAAAGTCGACAAAAAGCCTTGACTCCAGGCGGCGAATTAAACTCCAACATCGTGTTACTCGCCCTGCGGCCCGAGCCGATGCTGGGGCGCGAGGCCGGGGGCCCTGAGCCTCCTGCACCTTCATCCGCAGCCTGTCTGACTCCCGACGTACATTCTTCTCCAGCCACAGCCCTCGCTGACGTGTAGATCCAACCGCTACCCCCAGAACCGCTCGAACCTCGTGCGCCGGCTCCGACCTCAGCAGCTGTGCGAGAGTCCATCATACGTCACTACACGAACTAAAACGCAGGGGCAAGTACGAAGGAGACCGCGCGGGGCGTTATGGGGAACGGGCGGGCCGAGTCGCAACCAGCTCCACAGGCACGAAGCAGATGTCACCCACGGGGTGCGAGAGAGCATGCTCGGCCACGCGCCATGAACAGCAATCAGCGGCAGAACAGCACCCTGTAAGGATTTCCCCCCGAATCCCATGCCTAATACTTATGGGATAATATCTGGGACCTCTCCTTACAGATCCTGCCGAATCAACTCCTGGCAACATGGATCAACTCCTTGTATTGTGGGGCATGACGCGGTGTACCTTCCAGACGCAAGATGAGTCAGCCGCTGTCTCACGGTGTCTGCCGGCCGCACGACAGCAGCCATCGACAGCCCATCATGGCCTGTCGAAAGGCGCCACCGTCAGCACCCATGACGAGCCACATCTGCCACAGCTGGCGAGTCCGTTAAAATGTCCTCGCTGCAGCATTGCAGCGATGTGACTGGCTAGCCGGCTGGCCGATTCGGCCGACTCGATCGAATCGTGCTTACACGCCTCTCGGACCTTCGGGCAGACTGGCGTCTGGAGCCGGCTGGGGCGGCGCCCTAGGCGCCGCACGCCGGACCCCTTCGTTTGGGGCAAACTGGGGCTGCACTCCTTTAGTGCGAACGCCCGCCCATGCTTTGTTCTGAGAGCCTTGCTTTGTTTTTGGGCCGTTTTGTGCCTACCGGTGGAGCGACGGGGAAACGCATGCTTTGGGGCACCTCGGGTGCCCCGACGCGAGTATATAGTGCGTGAGTGTCGGCGCCACCGGGGGAGACGGGAAGGGCAACCACAGACACAGACCAAAGACGACCTTCACCCTTTGAACCCTCTCGATCACCACCGACGTCGCGCCGTCCTCTTCCCCAGACCCACCACCGTCACCACCTCCATCCTCTTCCCCGCACCCTGTCGCCCTATTGGCTGGCACGGGTCGCTGACACCATCACGAGTACGTTGAGGGCTGCCCAAGTGTGGGTGGTTCCTCACATGTGGTAGCTTCAGATAGTTTGGCTTTTCTACCTGGCGGTGACTTGCGATTCCGTTTTTGATTTGGCTCTCCCTGCGATTGTGCAGTCGTGCTGCCCCCTACGTTCGGCCTGCCACGGGCATTGTAATACGAACGTAGCGGGTTCCACGAATCACACCGAACGAACAATTTCCTGACACAACCCTTGTGGTTTTTTTTTCACGGAATTTTTCTTTTGGTCAACCGATTGTTGAATCCCAGTGAGATCCACATCAGATTCGGAATACTCTTCCTCAGCACTGGCGGCCGGCCCGACATCCTCGGCGGCCTCGGCGCGCGATACCGGGTCCACGTCCCGTGGCACCCCCCCGGTACGCACACCCTCGACGATCCGCGCACCCCCGACGGTCCGCGCACCCCCGACGACCCGTGGCGCCTTCACGGCCCACGGTCCGTCGGCACGCGGCCCCCCGTCGGCACGCGGCCCCCCGTCGGCACGCGGCTCCCCGCAGGCACACGCCCGCCCGAGGGCACACAACCCCCCGGCGGGCGCCCACTCGATTCCTACCCCGGCGGTCCCAGTCCGCCTCGCCTCGGCGGGCCGGGCCGCACCCAAGCCCCCCCTCTCGGGCAAGGGCAAGGGCCCTGCCACCAAGGACACGGCAGCCCGCGTCAACCGTCGCCTGTTACTGCCCCCCCAAGAATCGGGGCGCCGTTACACCCCCCCGCCGCCACCGGTGATTGGTCACATCAAGCCAACCACCGCGCGCGCGGTTGAGCAGCGTGAGCAACGCCGAATTGCCAAGAGCCACCGTGGGGCGCAACGGAAATTCCTTTGCAATCCGTGCGGTGTGCGGTGCAACAGCCTCACTGTGCTGCGTGATCACCGCGGATCCCGTCGCCACCGATACGTAATTAACCGCCCGGACACCCTTCCCCGTTGCGAACCCTGCGGTCGCGAATTTGAGTCGGTGGAACATTTCGAGCGGCACACACGTGGCAAGGATCATCACCGCACGCTGGCGCGCCGCACCGATTGACACCTAATGACACGCCCCTGGATCTGGCCTAGGAGCCCGATTTTCCCCCATTGATCCCCCCGCTTGGAAATCCGACACGACCCGACTCGGGCCTGTGCACGGACGCTTCTGAATAATCCGTTTGTGTGATTTCAACCGAATTTCTTGTGCTTCTCGAAGTAGTGCTGTACATCATTTGGAACGTTGCAGCAACTAGCGCAGCACTTATCCAAATCGTGTACACCACTACTGCTGCAGACAAACTCCTATCCCACATCTCCGAGATCTTCCTTGGGGTCCTCCCCAAGCAAGTCTTGTGAAATCTGGGTTGTAAGTTTGTTTGCCTCGGACTTGAACCCAAGACACCATGGATGCACCAATCCCAGGGGGTGTCAACCCGGCCAATCCGGGCTCGGGCTCGAACGCACCGACCATGGAAGCCTGGACCCAGCTTACAGCGTTTGTCGCGCAAATGAGCGAACAACTCGAGGCTCATAAGATGGAACTAGCCGACGCTAAGCAGCAACTGTTCGAAGCCAAGGCCAGGGCCACTACTAGTGGCATGAAATCCGCGAGGCCGAACAAACCCGTGGCTTTCTCCGGTAAACCTGGGACGGTTGAAGCGTGGTGCTCGCATATGGATTTCTATGTGCGACTGAGTGACCCCGACGATGCGTGCAGTATTGCTTGCACCTTCCTCGACGGCGAAGCGTTCGACTGGTGGAAGGTCTACAGTCAGACTACAGCTGTCCCGAACTGGGAATCCTTCCGTTCTGCTCTAATTCGCCGCTTCAGTCCACTGAACAAGACACAAGCGGCACGAGACAAGCTGCACTCGTGGCGCCAAATCAAAGACGTCGGAACGTTCAACAGGACGTTTCTGAGCGTCCTCTTGGACATCCCTGACATCACGGAAGCCGAGAAGATTGACCGCTACACCCGAGGCTTGAAGCGGGACATCTGGCAGGCTCTTTGTCTCAAGACCTACTCGGATCTTGAATCTGTCATGACTGACGCTCTGCGCGTGGAGGCTGCGAAGGCTGGTGCCTCGACGCACCTCGGCGGCACATCTGCGAGGCCATCCACGACGGGTGTCATTCCCATGGAAATCTCCAGCATCAAAGTCGAGAAACTCACGCCTGAAGAGCGTCAGCGCTGCATGCGTGAAGGCCTCTGCCTCCGCTGCCGTGAGAAAGGACATATGGCCAAGGACTGCCCAAAAGGCCAGCGGAACTGAAGCAGCAACCGTCATCAAAACCGGTGCCAGACGCTTCTTCGGTTCCTGAAAACATGTCGTCACCATTTGAAGGCCCGCGTCTCGGGCTTCTGCTTTCTACTGCCTCTGTCAATGGACATCTTGTTAAGGTGCTGTTTGACGACGGATCTCCCATTAACGTCGTATCAAGGCGCCTCGTGAATACCCTGAATGTGACCACGAAAGAAACGGACTTCGCGGCTAACATGCCCGATGGTCGCTCCCACGTCCTCGCAGAGACCATTGAACCCTTAGAGATTCACATCGGCCCATACCAAGAACGTTTTCGGTTTGCTGTATGCGACCTAAGTGCGTACGACATCATCCTCGGAAAGAAATGGCGTGACGACAAGGACGCCAAAATCAACAACAAGAAGAACAAGATCTCCTTCAAGTTTAACCAAAAGAACATCTCCATCACTGCCTCCCTCAAGAAACCCCATGGCCTGATTAGTAGGCAACGCCTCGCCAAGGACCTTATTCAAAAACTTCCTGTCTTCGCCATTTACCTGCAATCCGAAGATCCTTCCAGCACCTTTGACATCAATGCGATCAAAATGGGAGAAGCTGAAGACAAGAATGACGTCCAAGAGATTCTCAACGAGTACGCCGACGTCTTCCCGGAAGAGCTTCCCGATGGACTTCCTCCTGAACGCAGTCACAAGTTTAGCGTCAAGCTTACGGAGGACGCTCAACCACGTCGCAGGGGCATTTATCGCCTATCTGAATGGGAACTCGATGAACTCAAGACACAACTTGCAACCCTCATACGAAAGGGGTTCATCCAACCAAGTGCCTCACCGTGGGGCTTTTCTGTACTCTTTGCCGCAAAGAAGGACGGTGGCTGGCGAATGTGCATCGATTATCGAGCATTGAACAAAGCCACTATCAAGAACGCATATCCCTTACCAAGAATTGACGACATCTTCGACCAACTGCGAAAGGCCAAGTACTTCACGAAGATCGACCTCCGATCAGGTTACCACCAGATCCGGCTTGACCCTGATACTATCCCACTGACGGCGTTCCGAACAAAATATGGGTTCTACGAATTTACCGTGCTACCCTTTGGGCTAACAAATGCCCCCGCGGTCTTCATGAACCTAATGAATGACGTCTTCCGACCCTATCTCTACGAGTTTATCTGCGTCTACCTCGACGACATCCTGGTCTACAGTGAAGCTTACGAAGATCATCTAAAGCGCCTAAGGCAAGCCCTGGACAAGCTGCGAGAGCATAAGCTCTACGCCAAACTCAGCAAATGCCAATTTGCGCGAACAACTGTGGACTACCTCGGCCATGTCATTTCCAACGAAGGCTTCTCTATGGAGGACTGCAAGGTCCAAGCCATTCGATCATGGGCAACGCCACAGAGCAAAAAAGATGTGCAATCTTTCCTCGGCATGGTCAACTTCTATCGTCGATTTATTAAGGGAATGGCATCCGTGGCTGCACCCCTCACAAGGCTTACTGGAAAAGTCGACTTCGAATGGAACTCTGACGCCCAGAAGGCTTTTGAGCAACTACAAACCCTGACGACAAGTGCACCAGTACTGAGGCCATTCGAAAAGAGGTACCCAATCTTCGTCTCCACAGATGCCAGTGGGTATGCTGTTGGCGCTGTCCTTGAACAAGATGACGGAGAAGGACGACGCCCAGTGGCCTACTTTTCATTGACGCTGAACATCCACGAACAGCGCTACAGTATCCGTGAGCGCGAACTGCTCGCAGTTGTACAAGCCATTCGACACTGGCGCTGCTACCTCCATGGAAGGTCGTTCGAGGTGCACACCGACCATGAGTCCCTAAGGTACTTGAAAACCCAAGAGAAGCTCAACGACCGCCAAGTCAAGTGGCTAGAGCTGTTGGAGCAATTCGATTTCAAGATCATCCCCATCAAGGGCACTTCCAACCCCGTAGCTGATGCTCTTTCAAGGCAACCACAAGACGCCCCCGATAAGCACGCTCCCAATCAAGATCTCCTTAGTCGCGTGCTAACCAAGACCATCGAAAGCCTACCCAAGAAAACTGAAATCAACAACCTCATGACCATAAGCCAAAGTGATCAAGACCTTGCCACCCTAGGCCAAGAGTACAACGCGGATCCCGAGTTTGCCGACCTAGTCAAAGACCCGGTATCTCCCTACCGGCTTCACATGAGGTTGTTGAAACGAGGTGACCGTATGTGCATCCCCGTTGGTACTCTACGCCAAAGACTACTCCATGACTACCACGACATCCCAAGCCAAGGACATATGGGAGTTAAGAAAACCACCAACGCTATTGCTTCCAAATACTACTGGAAGACAATGCGGAAGGACATCCAAAGATACGTACAATCATGTGATTTGTGCCAGCGGAACAGAGCTGGCACCCATTCACCTCTGGGTCACCTCAAACCACTAGATCCACCGAACCAACGATGGGCAAGTGTCTCCATGGACTTTATCACCCCTCTTCCACTGACCCAAAGGGGCCACAATGGCATTTACGTCATTGTGGACAGACTGTCGAAGATGATTCGACTAGCACCAATGAAGCCCGACTGTACTGCACCAGTCGTAGCGCAACTCTACCATGATCACGTCTACCGTCATCACGGTCTACTATCCGACGTCGTCTGCGACCGAGACCGTATCTTCTTCTCCAACTTCTGGCAGTCGCTCACCGAAATTCTCAAGGTCAAGATCAAGGCATCTTCAGCCTATCATCCCCAGACGGACGGACAAACCGAGATCATGAACAAGAAGATTGAAGAAATCCTGCGAAACTTCGTGAACCATCATCAGGGTGATTGGGACCTCTTCCTTGTTGCTGCAGAAGTAGCTTACAACCGGTCACCCAATGCGGTCACGACGTACTCCCCATTCTTCCTGAACTACGGCTTTGAACCAAGGACAGTACCTGTCGACATCGTCGAGAGCAAGGAATCGAAACTACCAGCAGTCTCAGATTGGCTAAGCAGTCTGCAAAAAGCTCAGGAGACTGCCATTACCGCTATTAAGAAGGCCAATGAGACGCGCTCGGCGTACGCTAACCGTCGACGCCGACCATGTACGATCGCTGTCGACGACCTCGTGCTCCTGAGCACCAAGAACCTCATGCCGGACGCCTTCCAGGGCGCTCGCAAGTTGATGCCCAAGTTTTCGGGACCATACCGAGTCACTGAAAACATCAATGATGTTACGTTCCGTCTGGATCTGCCTCAAGCAGTCCTTGATCGAAAGGTGCACAACGCCTTTCACGCCAGTCTACTCAAGCCGTACAACGCTGATCCGTATGGTCGACTTCCTCCCGCTCCAGCTCCGGTAGCATTTCCGGACGGATCGGTTGAGTACGAAGTGGACTCCATTATTCGGTCACGAAAACGCCGTAGACGACTGCAGTACCTGGTCAAGTGGAAAGGCTGCGATGTCAGTGAGAACACCTGGCTAACCACGCAAGACCTCGACAACGCACCTGAGGTTCTCGACGCCTTCCTTCGACGCACGTCCTGAGGGGGGGAGGTGTAAGGATTTCCCCCCTAATCCCATGCCTAATACTTAAGGGATAATATCTGGGACCTCTCCTTACAGATCCTGCCGAATCAACTCCTGGCAACATGGATCAACTCCTTGTATTGTGGGGCATGACGCGGTGTACCTTCCAGACGCAAGATGAGTCAGCCGCTGTCTCACGGTGTCTGCCGGCCGCACGACAGCAGCCATCGACAGCCCATCATGGCCTGTCGAAAGGCGCCACCGTCAGCACCCATGACGAGCCACATCTGCCACAGCTGGCGAGTCCGTTAAAATGTCCTCGCTGCAGCATTGCAGCGATGTGACTGGCTAGCCGGCTGGCCGATTCGGCCGACTCGATCGAATCGTGCTTACACGCCTCTCGGACCTTCGGGCCGACTGGCGTCTGGAGCCGGCTGGGGCGGCGCCCTAGGCGCCGCACGCCGGACCCCTTCGTTTGGGGCAAACTGGGGCTGCACTCCTTTAGTGCGAACGCCCGCCCATGCTTTGTTCTGAGAGCCATGCTTTGTTTTTGGGCCGTTTTGTGCCTACCGGTGGAGCGACGGGGAAACGCATGCTTTGGGGCACCTCGGGTGCCCCGACGCGAGTATATAGTGCGTGAGTGTCGGCGCCACCGGGGGAGACCGGAAGGGCAACCACAGACACAGACCAAAGACGACCTTCACCCTTTGAACCCTCTCGATCACCACCGACGTCGCGCCGTCCTCTTCCCAAGACCCACCACCGTCACCACCTCCATCCTCTTCCCCGCACCCTGTCGCCCTATTGGCTGGCACGGGTCGCTGACACCATCACGAGTACGTTGAGGGCTGCCCAAGTGTGGGTGGTTCCTCACACACCCCTCAATACGACTTGCAATGTGCAATTACTTATCCAATAAACGAATGATTAATCACACAATGAAAAATGAAGGCAATTAATGAATACATTAATGAACGCCGCGACAAAAAAGATTCATTTTAAACAACCCTGCTTTTAGAGCGTGGGGCATCCATAAGAGCATGTCTATCGGTGAGACCCAAAACCCATACTTTTATGGGAATGGCGGATAAACCCATAGAAAATAGCTCTGAGCTATCCGCTGAGCCAAATCGGGCCTCGGATAGCTCAGAGGATAGCTCAGAGCTATCCTGCTGAGAAGAATAGCCAAGCCAATCACGTGCGAGCATCTCAAGAATGAGCGGCCGTGACACGATTCCTGCTGGTTAGTTCAGGGTCAGGGACACAATTGCTGCGAGAATGTCCCACACAGCTCTCACAGTTGCCACACTTGCCTGTCGTTCGCCTTCGTCCAGCCCGTGGCACTAGGTGCGTTCGTCGGTGATGCGAGCATCAACGTCCCCCCTTCCCACACCAGCGAAAACGACCACACTCCTGCCGTGATGGCATCGTCACCGGAGAGCCCTAATCCCCCTGACGCGGCTGATCCTATTCCTGCACCTTCCTCTCCCCGCGCTCGTCTTCCGAGCCCGCCCGAGTCGTTAATGGCGCCCGCGGTGAGCGCGACCACTGCGCGTGGCCCCAACATCACCGCCGAAGAGGACCTGGCTTTGGCGCGGTCGTGGATCAACGTGTCCGAGTATATTGTGGACATGGACAAGGGCATCTTTTGGGGCAGGGTGGCCGACGTATTTGTCAAACAGCCGGAAGTGTCGGAGCCGCGCACAGCCGGGAGCCTGAGGTCGCCAGGGGTAGCTCGCGTCCAGCACGTGGTACAGGCGAAGAGGAACCCGGAAAACTCCCCAAAAGTGGGACGGAGTATACCTTGGGGAGGACGAAAGGTAGTCAGAAAACCAGGTGGACGCACCCCGACTTATGTTTGAGGCTGAACCTACCAGTCGCCCCCGCCAAGTAGCAGGCACCGACTTGACTGCAGCTCCGCTGGCCGTTGCCGCTGCTACGCACACTTCGACCGCAGCATCCTGCTCTTCATCGTCACTCAGGAGGTGCTCAAGTAGCTCGTCCATTGCAAAAAAAAAAGGGGGCGGGTCGTAAAGCGTTGGTGGAGGAATGCGCGATGGTCCACGCACTGGTGAGACCGGTGGGGAGGACTGGAATGATCGCAGAGCAGCGTTTGTTGCATCGCCAGTCTCCTACTCTGTGGATTTCGGGAATGGACATCAACTCCGCTTCAACTATCTAACATTGCGGCACCCTTGTGGGCTGGAGAAGCCCATATGGCTCAGGACCGATAGACATGCTCTGAGCTATCGCCAAAAAAAATAGCTGGATGGGTATGGCTTTTAGCTCCACCGATAGACATGCTCTAAATAGAATGGATCTCCAAATTCAACAAACGTGATTGACTACTGTAGAATCCTCATTTATGGATATATGCGCGATTTCGAACTAGCTCCACCACCGAACGCGCGGCACTGAGAGCAATCCCGGCGGTGCCGTTTTTAGGGCGACCCGTCACCTGTAGGGTAGGTTTTAGGGAAAGCGCCTTCCCAGCGGTGGCTTTTTTAGGTCCACCGCAACCCCAAAAGCTGAGATAGGCAGGTGGCTCGCGCTGTAGTCGGTCTTTATTGGGCGCGTCCGTCCGCTTTGCGGCACCGTATAGGGCGCACGGACTCCCTCCCGAGCCCGTCTCCAGAGCTTCCGCCAAACAACTATGAGGTGGATTCCACATAGCTAAGCGGATGGAAAAGTCGACCTGGTGAGGCGTCTGTTGCACACGGCGACCTGTAACTTTGTCGAAGTGTTCCTTGGCGTCTTGCGGGCCGTGCGTGCTGGAGGCGGTTTCTCAAAAGAGTATGTAGCAGCCGTACGGGTGACGTATTGCGATTTACGTCCTCTCTCACGCGCGCTTCGGACGGCGGACATTCTCTCTCTCTCGGGCATGGCCTCAAAGTTATTATGTATTGGGGCTACTTTATTGAAACACGATATTGTGTGTGAAAACTTAGCTTTTGAGACTGGCGCCCACCCCAGGAGCGAAGGGCAGTATGGTCAATGTGACAGCGCTGGCGCGCTACAATGACGGTTCATACCCCTCGTCCCACACGACGCGGTACGGCCTCGTATGCTCTCGCGTCCCGCCGCCCCATGTATTGACGTCGCCCCCTCCCGGAGTTCCCTTGCGCGCAACCCCGCTATGTGGGCCGCTGCCTCGTCTGCACCAGCGTCCCGCTGCCTTTTCACACCCCGCCTCCCGCCCCCCCTCTACTCCCTGCCCTCCAGGAAGCATATTCGCCTTTTCATCTGCCGCACCACGCTGTCGCTCTGCTCTCAACACAACCCCCCCACCTCCCCGTACCTGTCGCCCCGCCAGGTACTGCTCAGCTCCGCAGCACTCGCCTCCCTCTGGCTGTTCGCCTTCCCCGCGGCCCCTCCCTCCACGCCGAACTTTCCGTTCACCAGGACGCTTTGCCACCACGTCTGCTGCCTTGCCGCTGTCGGCGATCCCCGCCGTTGCCCCGGCTATCCCCTCGCTTAGAGCTCCGCCTTCTTCCGCCTCCCCCGACATCCCACCCTCCTGGACTCTGTGCTTCCTCGTCTTTTCCCGCTTTCCTCTCTCCCTACTCTTGCCGCTCCACCCCACCCCACGTTGCCTGGCCCAGGCCACCAAATCGCTGGGTCGCTTCGTCTACTCGCGCAGAGCTACGCTCGCTGGTCGCTCCTCCCCACTTCTTCCCCACGTACAGTATGCCACGCCACACGATCCATGCTGGATCACGGTGGAATCAGGGCCAGAGGGCAATGCACGAATCACAGGTCTGTGGGAGATTGGGCCGGAATTCGGTATCAATACTTTGGAGATTCGGGTCAAGTGGACCTGACCGGAAGTCGAAATTCACCCGACCCACGATGGTGGAACTTCTGACTTCTGGACGGAAATTCGACTAGGACTTCCGACATACTAGAGCAGGGTAATGCTGCTGGTATTTGTTTCTTGGGATTTTTGCACGGGAGCCAGACGGATTTCTACGCTTTGAGTGCTTTGCATGTGGAGTGATATGATTGGTTTGTTTGAGGGTTCATTTTCTGAGTGTTTTGAGGGGTTGCGTGAGCGTGTGAGGAGGGTTGATAAGGAGGAACAGCAAGGCGGGGAGGGCCCACCTTGGCTGGCCAAGCAAGTAAACACCGTCTGGCTCCGACACATCTTGTTCGTGCCTTGGTGAGCTGACCCGTTCACCACACGCAAGTTCCGTGTTCGGCTGTGTGGAGGTGCTTGCTTCCGGTGTCCCAAGTTGGGATATCGGCAGTACTCCTCTTCCTTCCCTGACTCGGGGTTGATGGTTGGGAGTACTGCTACAGTTGGTGGATCAGCGGGGGAGAGGATATCGACTTTGGTACCTCCCTTGACCGGAGACGGGACCAAGTTGGCCCCTCTCCCCCTTCGGCACCGAGACTTCCGGTGACACGATCGACTCGCCTACGTTCCGAGCGTTCGCTGGGTGACGAGGTTGGCCACCGTGAGTCTTGGTGGGAGACCCGGAGTTTCCGGAAACCTCACCGCCTTCCTTGAGGTAGGTGGAGGGGTGGAACGTGCTCTAGGAACTCCCTAGCTGACGATCCCCGACTCTGGACACCGTTTGGTCGTTTTGGTTGACTCCACGTGACTCTTGTGGAGATGGCTGGTGAGGGAGACCCCCCCATTGCGCCTAGTGTACCTCGGGAGGGGGAGCGTAGTCCTCCCCCGACGGGCGGAGTACCACCCAGGCCGGGCAGTGCGGATGTGGTGGGTCCAGAGGTTGGACCCCGACGGCGGTCGGCCAGGTTCCTTCCCAGGCCGTCCCCGGAAGAGACGGGCGGAGTTCGCCCTTCTCCGGTGGGAGCGCCGAGCCAGCGTCAGGTTCCGGCAACCTCTTCGGGGAGTGACGACACTCACTTCGGCATGGGACCGCCGACCGGCAGAGGTGACGGGACGGGGAGTTCCGTACCCCGGGTTGGTGGGTCCGCGCCACGACTGGTGTCGGAAGGACCGGGTGGGAGCTCGAGTTAAGCTCCACCTGGCTCATCCGGTATCGTGGATGACTCGGTGATGACTGCCATCGCACAAGTCGTGCGAGAGGAGGTGGGGAAGGCGTTGAAGGGGAACACCCCTCCGCCTGAGCAGGCCTCGAGGCGTCAGAAGCGACGGGAGATTCAACGTACTCTCCGTCGTGAGGTGGACTCAGAGTCTGAGTCCTCTGCAAGTGGCAAGTCGGGTGAAGAGGATCTTACCCGACGTGGTCGTGTGACTCACACGGACCGTCTTGGGACTAGAGTCGTCCCAGGAAGGATAGTGGTGAATAATCCATTGTTCAAGGATGTCTTCGACTGTGGGACATATGGGTTGGTCAACAAGTCGTTGACCTACTCGAATAGTCAGGCCCGTACCCTGGGCCGGCGCAAGAAACACGTTGCGCAATCCTTCGGGGTTCGTTCAGAATGGGACGGGACACCACCCCTGAAGGTCTTCCAGTTTTTGCGGAAGTTCGCAAAAGCCTGCGATGACAATGATGTCTCTGAAGCTGAAGCGTTTTTCATGCTTCAGGTCTTCACCAAGGAGCCACTCCGCTCCGAGGTGATGAACGTCATGCCAAGTCGGCATGGTGGGAACCCGGGTGAGGTGACCTCCTACCTGGAGTTGGTTAATTGGATCCTTCGTCTTCACGCAGACGAGGCTTCCTTGGCTGCGCAGGTTGAAGAGTTCAACCGCGCCACCCAGAGTAAGGGTGAAGAGGAACGGGAGTTCGCTGAACGACTCCGTCAGCTGAACGTCCTCTGTGGATTCCTATATCCCCAAGGAGTCATTAAGGGACGCTTTGTGGAGGGTGTCCACCGAGCAGCTCGAGCGACTGTGCGAGAGCGTAATACTCCGACCATGACTCTGGCGGAGTTGGCACGCATCGCCCAGACTAAGGGTGATGAGTACCGCTGGCTCGTGTCTGAGCAGCGGAAGGAACGAGAGAAAGAAGTTAAGGGAGTGGAAGCAAGTCGCTTCCGCAGAGCTGCAAGGGTGCCTTCCTACACGCGGACGTACCCTGCAGTACCTTCGTCCTCAACTCGAGAGACGGAAGGTATGGTGGCCGCTATCCCTGATAAGTCACAGGGAAGAGCGGGGCCATCGGCGACAATGAGTGATCGGCCGTGTTGGCAGTGTTCCAAGTCGGGACACTGGGCAGCCCAATGCCCCACTCTGGACGTTCGACTGAGAGCCCTGTTGGCTCGTATTGGGAAGCTCGGTATCCCGAGGACTGATTCGGATACCCGGCCGCGCACCACACGGGTGACGGCCATGACTCAACCTCAGTCAGAGAATGAGTCCACGCTTGAGAAGGGGGAAACCTCTTCCCCCAGCTCAAGTGGCAAGGATACTCCATCATCCGAGTCGGATGAGGGAAACGCCTAGCCGCTGGGACTAAGACTGACCCAAAGGCTCCAGCGGTAATGAAGCGGGTTGCTTCACACTCACCGACCCATGGGAGAGTGAAGGTCCTGACTCGACCTTGAGGGGTGAGGCCTAGAGACAAGGTCCCTCCTCAGAAGCACGACCCGAGTCGGATTGTGTTAGTGCTGGTAGGGCGTAACTACCAGGTCGCAGCTCGACTCTGGCTGCAGGATGGATATGAGTTTACCTCTCGTGTCATAGTCGACACAGGCTCTGCTGCCTCTCTCATTAGGCAAGACTTATTGCCAGAGGGGACGGATGTGAGTCCCGCCGGCTCACCCGAGTGGCGTATGTTTGATGTCAATGGGGGACTCCTCCCCATTGTTGGGTCTATTGCATTGACTGTTTGCATTGGGTTCTACCAGACGCAGGTGAACTTTGGAGTAGTCTCCAATATGTCAGTCCCCGTACTCCTGGGAACTGACTATCTGGACCTCCATGTCCCGGCCGTCTGTGGACCGGAAGGGGTAATCCGAATGCGTAGTGGAGAGACTGTCCCCATATTGCGTAAAGGGAGGACTGTTTCCCCTACGACTCATCAACCTAGGGAAAACTCTCCCAAGGGTGGAGGCTCTACGACCCATGTACGAGTATGTAAGGGTACGGTAGTCCCGCCCCGATCAAGGACCTTTGTGCGAGTACGCACACGGTTTCGAGGGAATGGACTTGTTTCCCCCGTGGACCGAGTCTATCATACTCACCAAGTGCAAGTTGCATGGGGCCCCATGACTTGTGGGGATGACCAAACTTGGTGGGTGGAGGTCCTCAACACGTCGGAGGAACCTCGACGACTCCCCGGAGGAATGAAGATTGCGTCGATCTCTACCTTTGAGGGGAATGTAGTTGCTGTGACTCAACAGCAATGGAAGGATATTGGAACGGCAGGCTCTGCCGACCAATCGAGTTCATCGACGGCTAAGTCGCCGACGGTACATCGGGAGAACATCCCGGAGTGTTTACATGGACGACTGGATGAGTTAATCCAGAAGCATCACAAGTTGTGGAATGGTGACCTTGGGCTCATCAAGGCCACCGAACACAGAATCGTGTTGAAGCCAGGGGCTAGGCCAGTTCGCCTGAGTCCCTACCGTATGGTACCAGACTCACGGGAACTCACCCGAGAGCAGGTCCAACGGATGCAAGACATGGGTGTCATTGAGCCTTGCTCAAGTGAGTGGGCCAGTCCCATAGTCTTGGTGCCCAAGTCAGACGGCACGATGCGGTTCTGCATCGGTTGTCGTAAGCTAAACGAGCGGACGGTAAGGGATAGCTACCCCTTACCCCGTATGGACGATTGCCTCGACTCACTCGGTGAGGCACAGTACTTTTCCACGTTGGACTGCAACGCGGGGTACTGGCAGATACCCATCCGCAAGGAGGACAGACACTTGACCACCTTCACGTGTCACTGTGGAGTTTATCAGTGTACACGGCTCCCTTTCGGGCTTTGCAATGCACCTGCGACTTTCCAGCGTGCTATTGACTTGATACTTGCCGGAGTCAAGTGGCAGATCGCCCTGGTGTATCTGGACGATATCATTGTGTTCTCCGGGACTGCCGAAGAACACCTGTCCCACTTGGACAGAGTGTTTACCCTGATGGGTGAAGCAGGAGTAACACTCAAACCTGTGAAGTGTCACCTCTTTAGTAATGAGGTGGAGTACCTCGGCCATATAGTCCGGCCAGGTCGCATCCTGGTCAATGAGAAGAACCTCATGGCCATTCGTCGGGCGAAGTTCCCCCAGACGCAGACACAACTCAGGAGCTTCCTGGGTATGTGTGACGTATACAGACGCTTTGTGGCGAACTATGCCAAAGTGTCTGCACCGTTGAACCACTTGGTAAGTTCCAAGATGCCCAAGCGCTTGGATGCTCCCAAACCCCCGGAGCAAGAAGCGTTTGATAGGTTGCGAGAACTCCTCTGCAACCCACCGGTGTGAGCGATCCCCAGACCGGGGGCTCACTACATTGTTGATGTGGACGCAAGTCACGACCAACTCGGTTGTTGCTTACTCCAACAACAGCCTTTGGGGGAGTATTTACCCGTTGGGTATTTTAGCAAAGGACTCTCACCGGCCCAGAAGAACTATTCTGTGACGGAGGTAGAGGGCCTTGGCGTAATATGGGCAGTCTCAATGCTACGGCCATACATCGAAGGAAGGAAGTTCCTCATTCGATGTGACCACAAGGCTCTGAAGTGGATACTCACCACTACAGCCTGTACGAATAACCGACTCAATCGATGGCGACTCTGCCTCGCTGAGTTCGATTACGACGTTGAGTATCGGCCAGGCCCGAAGCATGCGGTTGCGGACGCGTTGTCTCGCATACCGACGGATGGGAAAGACTCTTCCCCCATCCCTGAGGAACTCCCTCATGTGGCAGTGACCACTCGCTCCGGAACTGTCCTCGACCCGAGGATGCCTGGCATGGCCAAGCTATTACCCGTGTCTCTGGATGAGTTTGTCCAGGCACAGGAGAGCGACAAACTTTGTCGACGACTCAGGTAGGAGCTCGACCAGGCTCAACCGACTCGGTTCTTCCTGAATGACAACGGCATACTCTGCCGTAAGGGATATACCCAGGGGGACAAGCAAGTCGTCGTCCCCAAGGAGTTACGCAAGTGTATCCTCCAACGGGAGCACTCCTTACCGTTGGGTGGACACCCAGGGTCTACGAGGATGTATCAGACCCTACGCAAGAAGTACTATTGGCCATCACTGGTGGCTGATGTGTACGGGTATGTAGCCGCATGCGCGACTTGCGCAAAGAATAGACTCATGGAGTCCCGGCAGACTTCTTCCATGAGACTCTTTCCTGCAACAGAGCCGTTTGCAGCGATAGCAGTGGACTTACTCGGTCCACTACCACGAACACCAGAGGGATATGAGTACCTTCTGGTGATGTGTGATCGCTTTACTAAGCTCACGCGGGTATCCCCACTCAAGGATATCACAGCCGTGGACGTTCTGAGTGAGTTACTCGACGTTTGGGTTGCCAGTTATGGCATCCCCGACTCTATCCTTTCAGATAACGGACCACAGTTTGCGTCCGTCCTGTATCAGGGAGTCATGAAGATGTTGGGGGTGCAGACGAATTTCGCAACCCCTTACCACCCCCAGACTAATGGGCAGGTGGAACGATTCAACAGGACTCTAGTGCGCCAGTTGCGTCACTATGTCCATGACCATGTAGTCACATGGGCTCGCTATGCGTCACTACTCGTGACAGCATACAACTCCCAGGTACACAGTAGTACGGGAGAGGCACTGTTTGCCTTCGTCTGCCCCCGACGACTTCCGTCAGTAGCTGTGGAGCGTCTCACCCAGACAGAGGGTAAGACTTCGACTCAAACACCGAGTCAGGCGAAAGCCTCCCTACTCCAGAGACTGGAGGAGATGATACCCCTTGTCCGGGCTACTATGGAGAAGGCCCAAGCTCGTTACAAGAGGTACTTCGATGTCCGAGTCAGACATCGTCGCGATCCGCTCCGAGTTGGAGATTGGATTTATGTCAACTCCCACGACAATAAGGGAGGGAAATTGGTCTTCAAAACTCTGGGACCATATCACATCCTTAAGACGGATGGACGGCGGTTAACCATCGAGAGTGATGATGGTATCCGGACGATAAATGGGAATCACGCGACTCGCGCACCCGAACCCCCAGAGGGAGATCCCGCTTGGGAAAGGGCCTTGCAAGCATGGAAAGTCCCATCCTTGCCGACCTCCTCCAGTAAACCGTTGGAGGCGGTGTTCGACAAGTTTGTCGGACACGGATACGATAAGTCGGGGCGACTCATGCTCCGAGTCAGGTGGTTCGGGTATGGACCAACTTCCGACACATGGGAGTTTGTAGAGGACCTACCAGTAGAGAAGGTCCGTAGATACTGCCAGGCTGCGGGCATATCTATACGCCGACGTAGCACTCGTACGTCGGGAAATGAAGCCCATGCTCCAAGCCAGAGCAGAGCGGCAAGCCAACCATGAGTACAAACACATACCATGGTTCTTCAAAGATTCTATACTAACAACGCCGACTATGGTACAATACAAAACGAGAAGAACACACACCGCTCTCCTCACAAAAGAACAAGTCGTTCAAACGCTGACTCTAGCGTTCCATACGCCCATCCCCACAACTATAGGGACCGCCCGACCACGAACCCTCAGGGTCGTAGGCCGGTAGCGGAGGGGCGTAACCCACTCGGGAGGGCCCCGGAGTGGAAGCACTGGGAGGGGCCCGCCGACTCGCGGACCCATCCCCGTCGTAAGAAAGATGTCCGGAGGTACTCCCTCCGTGACGCGGAAGCTGCTGCTGAGTCGACAGCAGCCGTTGGACAAACTCGTGTCCAACCGCGAGGCGAGTGACCTCAGCTGCCAATGACTGTCGCGCCGTGGCTGAGTCGCCCGACGCGAGGAAGTGACTGACACGCCGGGTGACCCATGCCAGCATGTCAAGGGAGGCCACGAGTGAGGCCTCCACCGTGGCGTCATACATGATGGCTCCCAAGTTGGGAAGCATCTCGCCGACGCCACGCGCAATCGGCATCGGGACCGGAGTTCGGACCCGTAGCGAGCCCAACGCCACGTAGGGTAAGGGTTCGAGGAACTGGAAGGGTGGAGCCTGAGTCGGCTCCACACCCCCCGAGGTCGAGTCGCGACCCGCGGGGAAGACGTCGGCACAGCTCGCCCGCGGCTTCGAGGGGCTCCTCGATGAGCACCACGACGAGTCGTCGCCGATGACGTCGCCCACCTAGAGCCAGGGGGCGACGTAGAGGGAGTAACCCCCTCCGCGTAGGGAAGGGAAGGGTCCCCCAACCCCTCCCGCAGGAGCAGCTGCCCCTGCACCAGAGTATGGGTGACATGGACGAACTCCCGGGGTGGCTCACTCTCCAACCCCGGCTCTGAACGCTTGTTGCGGCGGAGGAAGGGGTCCAGCTGCGCCCAATCGAGTCGATTGTGCAGGGTGACCATACCCTTGAGGAGGAACGGAGCCAGGTCCCCCGCGCCCAAGGCTAACCAGTGGAAGCCAAGGGTTTCCATACCCTCCACCAGAGCCGGTGGGAGGTGCCACAGATAACCCCGATGGACTACATCGGAGTACCAGCCCCGAGCCACCACGACCACCCAGTGCGTGGCGAGGTAGGCGAAGACCCGGTTGCACTCCGAGCTGGAGCGTAGCACGGAGCCAAAGTAGGCAACGAGGAGGGGGATCCGAGCCGGAAACCCACAAGGTACCTCCACTGACTCCCACCACCCTGGGAGAAGAGGGTACTGGTGCTCACGCTCCTCCAGAGGTACGTGGGTGAACTCCACCCGCGACCCGTGGATGAGGAAGCCCAAGGAGCCCCGGAGTCGGAACTCCTCTCGCACCACACCGTGTTGGGCGTGGGCGTCCTCTCCGCCCAGGTAGGGACGGGGAAGGGCACACCACTCGGTAGACACCACCGCGTGGGTGTCGTCGATCTCCACGTCGCCCGACCCCATGGCGAGGGAGGCTGACAACGCCTGGACTTCAGGCGCGTCCGCCAGGCAGAGTAGCGCTGGTAGGTCGCAGTCCACCCCATCAGGTAGAGTCACCTGGTTGGGATACCGACGAGTTCGGCGGTACCATACGTCGGTCCGCCGTGGCTCGGGGATGATCAAGTAGACATCCTTGAGCTTGCAGTCGGGAAGCTCCCCGACTGACTTGGGAGGCGCCCAGGCTCGGGGCCCCATAGGAGGACGGGGCCGCGGCGGGAGTAGCAGCCGCGACTCAGGAAGGCGGGGGATGGGAGTCACATCCCCTTCCGCCACCGGGTTGGAAGACCCATTCCCCGGTGGGACCACAGCCGAGGGGGCAGTAGGAGGTGATGGGGCGGGGACGGTTGCGGCGGCCGCCTCCGACCCTCGCCCGGGACGAGTCGTCTCCATGGCCGACCCCCGGCTGAGAGACTCCTCAGTCCCGAGGGCCTCCTCTCCCGCCCGTCGCTTGTCCGACAGAGACGTCGGGGACGGGGACAAAGGCCGACTCGGCTCACCGGCCATCTTGAATAACCTTGACCAACTCGGTGAGGTTGAGCACGGGGGGGGGATACGACCCGCTCCCCCTCCTTGACCGCCACCAGGTTAACTCAACCTGGGCCTTGAACAACAGGGGGGGGACACGACCCACACCCACCAACGACAACAAAGAAGCCCGACACAAGGGGCAGCGCGGGGAAAACACAACCCCGCCGACGAAGAGCAACAAGGGGGGGACACAACCCACGCCCCCACCGACAACGAAGACGCCCGACACAGGGGCAGGGAGGGGGAAGACACCACCCCAAGCGGCGACACAAACCGCACGGCGGGAAGAGACAGACCCGCCGACGCGAGGGAGCAGCGGCGGGAAGACACACACCCGCCCGATCACACGAAGGGGAGAGAAGACCCCGCACCGGCGGCCGAGTACCACCGCTGGCGACCGAGTGCAACACCCCCAACTCGGGGTGCGCACACCCCTCAGCCCTGACTAGAAGGGGGGGGGAAAGGAGTGAGGAACACCCCGCAGAGAGCCAGCTGGGGGTGGATCGAGCTCTAAGGGGGGGACACAACCCGACCCCCCGAGAGCAACCGTACCCCAACTGAAGGGGCAGGTGCAGGTCGACGTTCCGAGTGAGAACGTCGACGCCCTACTCCTCCAGTTGAGGGGCAGGGGGTGTGGCGGAGGAACGCCGACACCCAGGTTAGGGGGCCCACCCACACGGGAGTCCACCCGTGGAGCACCCTGACCAGGTGGGGGACGACTTCCCCCCACACCTGTTTCGCGTGGAGAAGGCTCCTCTACCCGAGTTAGGGCAGAGAGCGCACCCCACGGAGAGGGACTGCCTCTCCCGGAGGGCCCCGCCGGACACGAGTGCAACCCCGGCGTAACCCTGGTGCACGCTAGACGCCAGCGATGCACCGTACTTTGCATCCCGACTCGGGAATTGCACCCTCCTCTCCCGGTCACTGCGACTCGCAGCTGATTGGACGTCCACCGGGACGGCTGGACTTTTAAGAAGGGGGAAATGTGGGAGATTGGGCCGGAATTCGGTACCAATACTTTGGAGATTCGGGTCAAGTGGACCTGACCGGAAGTCGAAATTCACCCGACCCACGATGGTGAAACTTCTGACTTCTGGACGGAAATTCGACTAGGACTTCCGACATACTAGAGCAGGGTAATGCTGCTGGTATTTGTTTCTTGGGATTTTTGCACGGGAGCCAGACGGATTTCTACGCTTTGAGTGCTTTGCATGTGGAGTGATATGATTGGTTTGTTTGAGGGTTCATTTTCTGAGTGTTTTGAGGGGTTGCGTGAGCGTGTGAGGAGGGTTGATAAGGAGGAACAGCAAGGCGGGGAGAGCCCACCTTGGCTGGCCAAGCAAGTAAACACCATCTGGCTCCGACACATCTTGTTCGTGCCTTGGTGAGCTGACCCGTTCACCACACGCAAGTTCCGTGTTCGGCTGTGTGGAGGTGCTTGCTTCCGGTGTCCCAAGTTGGGATATCGGCAATACTCCTCTTCCTTCCCTGACTCGGGGTTGGTGGTTGGGAGTACTGCTACAAGGTCGACCCCATGAAATGGACTTTTCAACGGTTTTCAACTCTCAGGATATCTGTAGCGCTGGCACGCAGATATACGCTGTTTGCGCTTCACCTCCTGCATCATACAAGCCATGGGAGACCCTTTCAAAGGCACCAACAGGTGCCTATGCGTGTCTATACGTGTTTTGCAATGACGCCACGTCGATTCCGCAGTCAATGAGCTCATGGCACCCTCACATGTGTGCAAAAGTGTCCGATTTTGCGAGCCTGATCGCGCGGATACTTTTGCTGTACAAGCGTCGCGGCAATATAGGAAACAGAAAGCACTCAAAACGAGACACCCTGAGCTGCCATAGCCATGCGAGAAGGCAGATTGCAGAACGTTTGCGTAACAGCGAAGCTACTGCCGGTCAAAAAAGGGTTGTGCTCAGCCGCCGAGCTATATGGAATCCACATTTATGTATTTTCATTGCAATGCTATACGAGAGGCTCGACATTTCTTACGGCTACAGTGCCCTCCCAATTCTCAGGTGGGGCCTTCTGTTGACGACGCCGGCAGCAGATCGTCAGCCCCTCGGACGAGTTTGTCACGGTCCGTTGGACCCTCCCTTACGCAATCGATCCCTGCCACCGTCTCTGTCTCTTGTGTCTCTTTCTTTGGCGTTAGTTGCAATGGCTTCCGCCCATTCCCCTTCTGCATCCCCCCCGTTGCGTCTTGGACCCGCGGTCCTCCTTCCTGGCTACGACAGTACCCCCAAGAGAACTAGCAAGAATCTAGAATGGTCCCAGGTGTGACGGTGGAAGGGTCGGGGGGGGGGGCGAGGGGGAGGGGGAGGCTGCGACGACGAGTAGCGCAAGGCAGGCAACGCTGAGGGGCAGACATCCGTAGCGGCGTTGTGGAAGGACTGCTGTTGGCTGAAACAAAGTTGTTGGAATGGCTCAAGTACAGCACAACTCCTTCTGACCGCATGTTTCAGGGTCATGTACCGCTGGTGGGGGTCGCCTTTAAGGTCGATTCTATGGTTTGGAGCTTGTCCACTCATCGTCCAGTACGTGTGCGTGGGGCTGTCCTAAAAGTGCCGTTGGAGTCGCACCGCTGGGATTGCACTGAGAGCTGTCCACCTCACCGATGTCATCCCAAAACGAGGCACTTTTAACATGACTTACATGACATTACGAAATCGATATGACTTTACGAAATTACTTGCGGGTACTTCTGGCTAAGCTTGCCCGAGAAGGAAGAGCTCGTCAAGACGCAAGTGGTGGCGCGAAGCAGTGACCTTGCCGGACAAATTTTTTTTCGTCAAACACTTTCTAAAGCAGGCTATCCTTGTTCCACCCGTCTTATAGGGAACGCGAATTATAAAGTAATGAGCAGCATTGATGTTAAAACACGTTTGAGATTCATAAATACATACTATGTTCATACATTGATTCAAAGCCACTTGATACATATGGCAGCGATACATATATTTCGTGACTGAACATGCTTCCTCTATTTACATAATAAGAATAGATTAGTTAGGGCCCTTTGAAGACCAATCTATTAATCCGTTTCACCCCCTGGAACATTTAAAGTGAACGCGGTTTGGAGACGAATGCATGCGGTCTCGGATTGGTCCGGATGGAAGTCTCGGATGGAGGCCCCGGATGGAGGCCCCGGATGGAGGCCCCGGATGGAGGCCCCGGATGGAGGCCTCGGATGGAGGCCTCCACGTTTGATGTCAAGCCGCCTCGGTGTGGGCCGCATTGACACTCCGACATTCTACGTTGTCGTGTCCGGGTACAGTTTTGGGCTCAACGTAGAGCCGCCAGCGTCATGTTGCAATGTCATCACAGGGCCACGTGGCGTTGAACCTTGGATCTTTATGTTGAAAAGAGGTCGCCGAAATCCGCTAGGCTACGGACCAATCTTGACAGGAGTGGTTATCGGCTGAGATTTCATGCGCCGGTCCATAGATAATTTTGAGCGAGTCACAGGAGAGATTGCGCTGTAGGGACTTAGGTCTTACAGAGAGCAGAACTGTCGGTGAACGACGACATGGCGGTGCTGTCCACGAGGCAGGCTCTTTGGCCCGAGTGCCGTCTTGCGCTTGACTTGGGCTTGGTCGTTGGCGCGCCATATCTGAACTGCATGCTGGCTTTTGGCTTCAAACGGAGCACGGAGTCCGCCACTTTTCACGAGGTGTGTGCTTCATGGCTAGTGGGAGGAGAGGACTAAGAAAGTGGGTGTGGAGTCGGGTTTGCCGAACGCTTTGGGGAGCCCGCTTGTGCTGCGCGAATCTTCGTTCACCTGGATCACAATCGTACGCATCACTGCATCTTCCTTGCAGCTTTCTCTTCCGCACATCGTGGATGTGCTTGACCGGACCTCTGCATGAAAGATCAATGTACTTCCCAGCACTCCTCTTGCGATTGAGCGGCAGAGCGTCCTCCTTTCGCGCGGCGGGCGCCGCCCGCTGCTGGGCTTCGTGTCGGCGATCGAATGCGTTACTGTGAGAATTCGGCGCTCGACAGTCGATGATGTGTCTGTAGTGCAAGACCGAACCGCGATCGGACAATGCGAACGTCGGATCCCGATTCGGACCTGCGCCATGACACACATCTGTAAGCCAGGTTATAGCCCACTATGCTACAGGTTGATTCTTGACATCCATGGCCAGATTTGGGGTTTTAATCCCAATCATTCTGACATCCTACATCCGGAGCTCCGAGCATAGGGGTCTGACTTCCGCTTCAGTGCCCAACCCCATGTCGTGCTTCAACCGTTAGGGGTTCTTTGCTCTCGAAGTGCAGGCGGCCGTGGGGGCGGACTTCAAGGCGCAATTCATTTCTGTGGTGGCCACATGCTCTTGGCACGAAAAGATAGGGATCTCGACGCGCGGTCTAACCCAGCACCTGGCGTCTGACGAGTCGCTGCCTGACGGCTTCTGAATGTCTGCGGGTGATGCGTACATGGCGGGCATACGCGTTGTGACCCCATGGCCTGGGAGGAACCTGCTCTGGGAGAAGATCTCGTTTTACGACTACCAGTCGTCTTCTCGTTCTTCGTGGAGCAGACCTTTGGCCAGTTGATGCCTCGGTGGGGCGTTGTGTGGCGGCCGCTTCGCGTTTCTTTGACTGTGGCGACGCGCGTCGTCGGTGTGTGTGCCAAGCTCAATACCTTTTGTCACATGACGGTAGCTCTGATGTGCTCGAGATGCTCTTGCACGACACTGCGGGTGGATTGCGCAAAGAGCACTTAAAGGACCAGTGCGTGCGGGACCAGCGGCAGAGCTATCGGCACAGCGACGCAGAGCCGTGTATATCGCGTGTGGAGATGACTCGCGCATTCAAGCTCAACCAGCGGCACCTGATGGCTGGCCAACGCGTCCACCCCCCGCAAGCCTTCATCAAGGTCGTCGTCCGACCTCCCTCCGGTCCCTTCTCACCGTCTTCTTCCGCAGATCCACCACCGTCTCCACTCCCTTCCTCTTCTCCGCACCCTGCAACCCTTTTGGGTGGCACGGGTAGCTAACACTCATCATGAGTACGTTGAGGGCTGCGCAAGTGCGGGTTGCTTCTTACAGGTCCCTTGATCCATCTGCGAGCTCCCCCCCCCCACCATTGGAACATGCTGGCTGAGGTACACGTCCACCCCCCGCAAGAAGTCATAGAGGTCGTCCGTCACGCCTGATCCTGTGCGTGCTTGGCGACTTGGGACTCGTCGCCAGCGCCGCGGTACGTACCTTACGCTGAACGCCGACTACGCCGTCGCAAACTACATAAAACGCGGTGGGGGGGGGGCGGGGAGGGAGAGGGATCGGCGGGCGTCTATTACATGGCGGGACGTGAAGAGCAGGTGTGTGCGTGGGGGGGGGGGCGATTTGGTCTGCAGGGGTGAGTGAGAAGAGGGAGCGGACTTGGAGAAAGTGGACGGGTACGATGGAGGAAGGGATTTGGAATGGAGGCCGGGGGCCTAGGGAAGCCGAGTGGCGGAAGGGGGCGGCGGGGCCGGGGATTTGCTCGACCGCGGCGGGGCGTGGCCGAGAGTTTCGACATGCTCCATGAGCCAGGGCCCAGAAAGTCGATACACATGCAACAGTCGTGGGATAAAAGAAGGAATAAAAAGACCAACGAGTTGAACACTCTATACCTCAAGCCACCAAGTGGGCCAGTTGTTTCCAGATGAACGACACGACGGCCTCAATCGTAACGTCGCCTGGACTGTCCTTTAGAGTGATTCGGGCCACCGTATGCTGTTTTAGTACGGCACCGATTGCCTCCGCATTGTAGAAGACATCAGCCGCTCTACCTGTCGTTGCCTCCCCCTGCCTTGGCGACGCTGGCCAGCGCACTTTTCAGACCGTCCATGCTCACAATAACCACGTGTGACACCTTGGCCCTCTTGCGAGTCCCCCTGAGCCCGGGTTCGTGGCCCTGCCGACTTGAGAGCTGCCAGGGAGACCCTGCTTGCTTTGAGTGCCGTGAGCGATGGTGCGCAGCACAGTACAGAGCATTGCTGCCATGCAGCAGGCAGTGGATGTACAAAAGACGAGGGTCCCCATTGATGTGGTCTTTGTGCATCGGCTTGCTCCTCTGGGACTACTCGTGTTTAGAAATCGCGACAGTGTACGTGGCGCGCATCGTGCAGTACAAGGTCTCAAGCTAAGAGGGATCTCGGGGCCCAGTGTGCCGGTTGGCATCCATTCCCCATAGATCCACCCCCAAAAAGCCACCGATGAGCTTGAAGCTCGCAGGAAGATCGGCTGGGATCATTGAACGCGAAGTCCAAGAGACCCACAGACCAGTCTGCTCCTTGTCGACAAGCGTTTTGGGAGAATGGTCATATGCATGATACTATAGCGTAAATTTTGCCCGTTAGAGTGCGCGTATGCGAAAGAGGCAAGTATGACTATTTTGCAGAGCGTGCAGGTTGTATGCAAAGAGGTAATGCGCGTGAAACGCTTTTGTGAGGACGCTTGGCATTCTTGGGTATGCACAAACACCGAGTTAGATATGAATTCATTCCTTAATGAAGTCAAACAGTACCAATGGCTCAGGGCAGAAAGTGCTATCTGTACAGACAAAGAAGCACAACGGGGCTTTCATTCTTGACTGAACCAAAGGTTCTTGGTGGAGTCATACATAGGCAATGCCGCTTGCCAGCGAGAACTGCACGGAGTCCGCTGTTGCAGTCTCGCATGTACTTTCAAATATGTATTGAGGGTCGATGGAACTAGGAGACGGCTGGCAAGCTAGTTGGCGGGCGGGTGTAGAACTGTGGAAGGCACGTCTTCCGACAGGGGAGCGGCCGATAAATGAGGGGGTTATATAGCTGTACTCACAACACTGCGAGCCCCCGATTGAGCGTTCTGCTGAGTGTGTCATGGCCCTCAGAATCAGGTACACTTCGTCGTAGTCGCTTGCGGCTCCTGATAGCGTTTTATTCCACCCCGCGACCATTGTTAACACCAATCAAGCCGGATCATTATATCATATTGAATGAATTATGCTTGTATGAGTTAGAAACTAATTAATTGGCGCTTTCCCTTGTATTTATGTTCTTCAAAAAAGTGCTGCGTGAGCCCCTCTCCCCGCACCCCCCCTTCTCTCCACTGCGCCCTTGTCGTGTTCGATGTCTCATAATTCACCCCCGCCATGCCACGGAGCAGTCACAGCAGGACTAGCGCTGCATGACAGTCCGTCGCTCACGTGGACTTTGCCACTTGTGCTTCCACTGCTGTTCTTGACACCGCATACTACCTCGCCGCCACCCTGGCCGCTGACCCTACCCATCTAATGCTAGCAAGCGCGAAGTACAATGGGGGATGGCTGCGGCGCTGAAGAACACTTCAGCCGCGACTGCTACGGTCGGCCCTGTCTCTTCTGCCGCCACGCGGATGGTCGCAGCGAAGGCATTCATGCCTTCGGCTCCGTTCTGGCCGGCAAAAAAGGTCAGCAATCAGATGCCGAGGATCCAGTAGGTGTCGTGCGTAGTTTCTGGGCGATAAAAGGAGGGGCGCACTCCACGGCACCGCCGAAGCGGGGACAAGCCAAGTTCAGCAAGGTACAGTAGATGAATTTGATAATCGATTTGTAACATATTTATCCATAGGTTGATCGCTGCCAGACGTTCTTGCAATCCAAAAGGCTTAATTGGTAGCACTGCACGAGCGGATGCTCACATTATCTACTAGAACACGAGAGGCACAGAAAGTGTTTCTGTACACTTGTATTGCTGATACTTTGTGCCACTTTTTGAGATTCTGCACTACTTAGCGGGGTTATTGCAGCACATTGATAGACATCGGTCTGCATACGCCCGAAGAAAATGCTTTGGCGTCGCAGGAAACGACGAGATCTTCTCTGGTGGCTACTTGCTTTGTTCAAGATAAATGCTGATAGTCTTACTGTAGCAGCAGTCGTCGCTCCAGGGCTTATTCTTTACCGAGGTGCTCACGTAGCTACGAATTGCGATCAAGATGTCCTTGGCCCAGTGCTCTTGAAGCAGCGTGAAACTGTGTCCTTGAGCCATAGAGGATTGGGGGCAAGAGTTGTGTCCCCAACTGTGTCTCCACGCCACTGTGCTCACCAGAGGGGGTGGGCGCAGCGGCGCTTTGCACTCCCTGACGCACTGCAGCCAGCAGCCTGTGCGCCCAGTGAGGCACTTGGGCAGGGAAGCTGCATCCTCCCAAGCTCCAGGTCCCCTCCGCTGTCCTCTCCAGTATCAGCAGCGGGTAGGGGACCGTCATCGACTGAGTATATGTAAAGGAGCCTATGCGGTGCAAAAGTTGCTGTGACCCTCCTCAGAGTTGAGTGAGTTGAGCGAGCCAGGAGAGCCGGCGGCCCGTGAATCACCTAATGAACAGAGATCGCCTTGTTAACGAGGTTTGAGTGATGATCGTCTTTCTTCTCGCGATCTCGAACGGCGTTGACGCCTCTGTCGACATTAGAGCGCTATCAATCTGCTTGTGGCTCAAGAAGCAGGTTGATATACGCCATGCGTTCTACCCTGAAGAGCGCGTTTTTCGTTCATGCCAACTGGTCGTGCTTTCTGTCAGCTGTTGTGGGTCAAGACGACATTAGCTGACGGCATGCCAGCCTGCACCTGAGGGCTGAGATTGAAAAAGAAATAGTGGACCCGCGCCGTGTCGTAAGCATAGTGCCGTTCAGAGACTTCTCATGCAGAAGGTAAAATAGAAAGCACTGGGATGGGAGTTTGATGCTGACGTTCTTTGTCCCGTGCGGTTTGAGAATAGCCATGCAAGAACACATCTTCTGTCGGTGTTCTTGCCCACCTGCAACATTTCCCACACAGGGGAAAACGCTTCATTGAGTCGTGAGGGAACACTTGCAGCCTGCATACGAGCCGCCATAAGTGCTTCATGCTGCTCTGATCCCGTAGAGACCGGTGCGAATGTGTCACTACCTCGTGCGCCGAGGGATTGAAGCTACTATGCGCTCGCTGTCTCTCGTTTGATGCGGAAGAAGAACACTCTCTTGTGGAGACGCAACCACGCTACACTATTGTCTGCAGTAAGCTCGCGAGAGGTCCAAGAAGCGCAGCGTGAGTCGGCCAAGAGTGCGGTGTCGGATTCAATCTTCTAGCTACAGTGGTCGGTGCTGCAGTACACGAAGCCCAAGGCAGCCATGATGTTTCGCTACTCCCGGTATTGTTTTTGTGCCTTTGTTTCTTCTCGAGAGTCTCTCAGCTCACAAGCCATTCTATAAACGAGCGCCAATGAACTTAGCGAGTAGCCTCTTTGGACTCTGGTGCCTCTTGCACCAATGTTCCTGGTCTCAGTCGTGCTGCCTTGCTTTTAGAGAGCGGAAATGGTTGCTGCGGGAGCGCAATGGCGAAGGGGAGGTGCAAGGACCCCAGCGGGGGAAGAGGGCACGCTTTGTACGTAACAAAAAAGACACGCGAATGGTGAATTATCCATCGCAGATGGCGGGAGACATGGTTGTTCGTGTGGATGCAAGCTACCTGTAAAGAGCTGTTGCGTGCCGGAGACGTACCCCCTCGAGCGTCGATACTGCAGGCGCGGTTTTCACGCCCTGTTTTCTTGGCAGGCTCGGAAAGAGAACTTGGGCGGGGGCTGTCGCTCGGGACACGAAATACAGAGAACGCGCAAGTGTGCCAGCACAATACGTCTCCACCATGTGCTCTCGGCCACCCGCCAAACCCGCAGGGTCACCAATTGGCCGCCCGGAGCTCTCGGGCGGGGCTACCTATTTCATGCTTCTCCCTTTTCTCGCCGCGGTTCTCTGTCGCGATACTGTAGGAGCGCACGTGTCCGCTCTTGTACGAGTTGAGGAGAACAGGTTGTGGCGCGGTGCCCCATCAGACACAGCGCCGTCTGCCAGTACCGTCCTCACGCTCTCGCAGACCTGTCGCGGGTTCCCCCCACGACAGGCCACCGCCCAGTGCGAATATTTGCTGGAGGCGCAGGGGAAAGGAGCATCCTGGACCGCTAAGAACCCAATGGGTGGCTCTCCCAAACCCACGTGTGCTCTCTTCGCCACCATCCCGACGTGTCCGGTCAGGCCCCTGCCACGCATCCCCCCGGCCCCCTCTCACGCGCGGATGGGTGCCCCGCAGCGGCCCGCCGCTTGTGAAGCCTCTCGTTTGGGCCGTTGGGTGACCCTCACGCGCGCACGCATGCGTGCAGGCTCGGGCTGTGCCCACCATCCCCCCAAGAATCGCCTTTCTGAAGCCCCCCCTCCGCCGCCCCCCCCGGCCGCTCCGCGAACGCCACGTGGCGTTGAGCGGGCACCCACAGGCGCTGTCCCGTCCAATTGATGGCGCGTCCTCGGATTAATGGGGTCGCCGCTGTTGGCGCGAAACGAGGGGCGGCCCGCTCCTTCCGCCCCCCGACCACACCCCCCGGCGGACTCCGGTCACCAGCGGCGCCTCCCCGCCTGCCTGCCGCGTCCCGCCCCTCTTCCCCTCCGCTTCCCTGCTCCCCACCCCACCACCACCACCTCCACCCCCTCGCCCCACCATTGCCACCTCCCCTCTGTCCCCCCGTCGCTCTGCCTTGCCGCCCACCGCCTCGCTGCCCGCCCCCGTCGCTGTTGGCACGCCACCTCCGCCGGCTGGCCTACGACCTGAGCCGCCGCCACCGCTGCCGCCGCCCCCTTCCCCACCTCCCCCAGCGGCCATGATCCACTTTGCAAGCCTGCCGCGGTCAAGTACAGCACAGGGGATCGCCGAAGCTGCCTCCGCCGCCGCTACCGCCGCCGCCGACGCCGCCGCCGCCTCGGAAGCCGCCATCCTCGCTGCCGGGTCGACAGTCGGTTCGGGTGGTGCCCCTCCCGCCGCCGCCCACCCCCTTTCCCCCGTTGCCGCCGCGTCGACCGCTGCCGCCACCACCGCGGCGGTCCACCCAGCCGCACCCGCCACCTGCCATGCTGCCGCCGCCGCCACCCCCGCTGCCGCCACCACCTCTCCCCGGAGACCCCCCACCGGTGCCGATGCTGCGACCGTCACTTCCTCCCCTCCCCCCTCCGCCGCCGCTGGCGCCGCTGGTGCCGCTGGCGCCGCGGGCGCCGCCGCCTCTCCCACCACCACCGCTCGCCGCCGCTCGTCCCCGACGCGGCGCCGGTCGTCGGCGGTGTCCCCCTCAGAGGTCGCTGCCGCCGACCTTCACGCCCGCCTCGACGCGGTGCGCCTGCGGCTGCCGGCGGGCGTCACCGCCGCGGCCGCCACCGCCGCCGCCGAGGCCGCCGCGGCAGCTTCGTGTGGGCCAGCCGCTGCCCGTTCACCCCGGCGGCACGAGAGTGGCAGCGTCGGCGGCGGCGGCGGCGGCGGGCGCGGTGACACGCCCCCGCCACCGCCGGTGCTGACTGGACCGTTTGTGTTGCCCGGCGAGCGGGTGATGGTGTGGGCGCCCTACCCGGCGGTAGGGGAGGATGGCGCCGTTGCTGGGGGACGCCACCGGGGCAAGGTGACCAATGGGGGGGGGGGCGGGGACGGGGCTGGGTCGGCCCCCTTTAGGGGAGGAGGGGGAGGGGCTGCTGCCCACCGCCGCGGTGCGACCGCCCGTGATGGGAGTGGCGGCGGCGGCGGCGGTGGTGGTGGTGGTGGGGCTGGCGGCGGCGGCACGTCGCGCATCCCAGTTGCGTCTATCCGGGGGGCGTCAGTGGTGGAGCCCGGCAGCGTCCATGCGGTCTCCCGCGGCGACGCGGTGCTGCTACGCCCAACGTATGACGTTTTGCAGCCGTATGTGGCGGTTGTGGTGGACCTCTACGTCGACGCGGCGCAGCCGTCGACGCCGCTCGCCGACGTCTGCTGGCTCTACCGACGGGAGGACTTGGCGTCGAGTGCCCTGGGTGGGGGTGGTGGCGGTGGCGGCGGCGGCAGCGGTGGTGGCGGGGGTGGTGGCGGCGGCGGGTCGGGCGGAGGTCCCGGTGGGGCCGCGGGTACGGATGCCGCCGCTGCCGCGCGCGACGATGAGCTCTACTGGACGGACCACGTGGACAAGCGGCAGCCAGCGGCGGCGATTGTTGGCAAGGCAACGGTGGTGGCCCCCGCCGTCTATCGGGCGGCCTCGCTGGCGTTGGGCCGCGGCTCCCACGCAGCCGTCGGCGCGTCAGCCGCTGTGGGCGGCAGCCGCCGTGTCAGCAAGCAGCCACCGCGTGGCGCACGCGGCGGCGGCGGCGGCGGCGGCGGCGGCGACCGAGGGGGAAAGGGGTTTGGGGGTCGGGACGGCCCACCCGCGCCGTCTCTGCCACCCTCCCTGCGCGCCCCGTGGCGCATGTTGGCGGCCGCCCACCTACCGTCGCTGCTCTACTTTGTCTCCCGAGCGTACGACCCGGTGGCACACAAGCTCCTCCCCCTCCCGCGCCTGCCGTGGCTGGCGGGCGGTGGGGGAGGGGCGGTCGGCGGAGGGGGGGGCGCCCCGCCCGACGCGGGCGGCGCGCTCCCACGGCGGCCTGGCGCCGCGGCGACCGCCGCCGGGGGAGGGCGCAAGCGCGCGACCGCCGCGGGCGCGGCCGCCATGGGGGGGGGGGGGGCAGCAAGCGGGCGCGCACCGCGCCGCCGCGGCGGTCTCGGTCCCCAACGGAAGCGCTGACGGCGGCTCCCCCTTCCGCCCCACCTGTGGCCCCGTCGACCGTATCGGCGGCGGCGGCGGCGGCGGCGGCGGTGGGGGCAGCAGCTGCGGCGGTGGCTCCCCCCCCCCCCCCGCCATGGGTGGTGGTCACCCCGTCCGACCCGACCGCCGAAGCCGAGGCGGCGTTGGTGGTGGCGCTGCACGACGCCGCCGGCATAGGCTCCATTGCTGGCCTGCGCACGTGGCTCTTTTGGCGGGGCCGGGAACCCAAGACGCGCGAGGCTGTGGTGGGCGGCGGCGGCGGCTTGGCGAGCATGCTCGCCCGGGTGGCGTTCCGGGGTGCCACGGGGGGGGGGGGGTCGTCGGGCGACGGCACTGTGCGGCCACCGCCGCGCGTTATCCAGATTGATGGGCTGTGGGCCGACGCGGTGACGCTGGGCCTGCCGGGCGGGGGCAAGGGCGGGGAGGGGGGCGGGGGAGGCGGCACGCTCGCCGACGGAGCGCCCGCCGGCGGGCTCCCAGCCTTCCTGGCACAGCCGCCGCCGCCGCAGCCGCCACGGCAGGAGGGCGCCCCCCCGGTGCCCCTCATCGAGACGGTCGTCATCCTCACCAACCCGGACGCGCAGCCCGGCCTGCAGGCGCGCCTCCGCGCGACGCTCGACGCGGCGGCGCCCGTCCCGGACGGCATGCCACGAAGCGCCTGGTGGGCGGGCTTTTCCCTCATCATGGTTTTGGCGCACTTCCTCCGGCCGCCGCCGATGGGCTCTGGGCGGGCGGGGGTGGACGCAGCTCGGGCGCGGCTCCGTGCCGGCGTGGGTGGGTATTCGCGTGGTTGGTGGGGGGAGCTACCTGCCCCGGGAGCAGACGCCAGCAACAGCAGCGGAGGCGTGCGCGGCGGCGGCGGCAGCGGCGGCGGCGGCAGCGGCGGCAGCGGTGGCGACGGCAGCGGCGACGCCAGCGTCGCCACCCCCCGCCGCTTGAAGTTTACGTTTAACCTGGCAATAACTTTTGACACGCCCACGCCCGACAAGCTGACCGCCGCCCTACGGCTGCGGCTCCCCCCAACCCCCCGGTGGTCCCCCGAGGCGCTGGCCGCGCTCGTCGAAACGGCGCGCACGTGGCACCGGGCACTGCCACTGGCGGCGGCTGCGACCGCCGCCGCGCGGCGCGCCGCCGCCGCCGACGCGGCGGCGTCGGCGGCCGCCGCTGCCGCCGCCCACGCTGCTGCCGTGGCCGACGTGCGGGCGGCCAACGCGGCGGCGGCGGCGCGGGCGGCGGCCGCCCGGGAGGCGCTCACCGCCGCGCGGACCGCCCACGGCCGGTCGGCGGCGGCGGCGGCGGCGGTGGCGGCCGACACGGCGACGGCCGCGCGGCTCGCCGCGGCGGCGGCCGACGCGACCGCCGCCGCCGCAGCGGGGCCCGCCCCCACCCCGGCACTGCCGGCCATTGCCGCCGCCGCCGCCGCCGTGGCGGCCGACGCGGCGGCGGGCGCCGCCGCCGCGGGGCAGGCGGCCGCGGCGATTGCCGCGGCTCGGCCGCCCAGCCCGCCGCCGCCAGTGGTGCTGCAAGAGCCGCCGCCGCCGCCGCCGCCGCCGCCGCAGGGCGTGCCCCCGCCCGACGCGCTCGTGACGGTGGGCGTGCCCGCCGTGGCGGCGGCGGCCGCGGCGGTTGCCGTCGACATTGCCGAGCCGTCAGAGGCCGTGTCGCTCCGCCGGCTGAACGCGGGCGAGCGCCTCGCGCTGGGCGTCATCAACATTTGGGCCCAGCGGCAGCCCGTCGTCGTGGGCGGTCCCCAGCTGGAAGAGTGGCGTGCCGACGGGGATGGCGGCGGTGCTGGGCCGGCGCGGGCCGACGCAGGGGCGGGGCAAGGTGTCGAGGGGTCTAGCGCATCTGGCGCCGGCGCCGGCGGCAGTGCCGGCACGGGCGGCGTCGCCGCCGGCGCCGCCGGGAGCAGCGCTGCCGGCAATAGTGGGGGCGCGGCCACAGATGGTGGCCACGACCCCCCCCGGGGACCCCCGCAGGCCCCCCCCATGCTGCGCGTCTCGGCATTGTTGAAGGAGATGCGGGACCTGCTGCCCACCGAGCTCGACGCCGCCACCACCGCCAACTACTGCCGCAGCTGGCTGCTGTCGCTGGTCGCCCGCGGGGTGCTGACCATCGTGCCGTCTGTGTGGGCGCCGGGCATCAGCGACGCGGCGCTGGCGCTCAACGTGAGCCCCGCGGCGCTGCGGGCGCCGCTGGCGGTCAAGCCGCCGCCGGCGGCGGCCAGTGGGGGGGCAGCGGAGATGGACACGGGGGGGGGGGCGGGGGTCCGGGACCCACCGCCCCCCCCCAATGCCCGCGCCCCCATGTAGAGAGGCCGCCCCGAGTCGTTTTTTGCCCCCTCCTCTCTGTACCACTGACTGCCCACCGTGGAGCATTGCTATCGTCAATGTGGCGCAATGCCGTCGTCAACGTGGGTGTCACTCGCCCGCGTGCCTGCCCATCTGCCTGCCCACCCGCCCGTCCGCTACCCGGCCCGTCTGCATGCATGGCCATCCGCCTGTGTCAACGCGGCTGACGGCGTCGCCGCCTCCTTTCGAGCTTCCCACCTGCCGTCGGCAGTCGCAGCACGCGACCAGCCCCGGCGGTGCCCCCCCGCCCGCGGTGCGTGCCAGGCCTGTCTATCATTCGCAGCGGGTGCGATGGCAACACGCTGGGCGGTGGTGGCAGCGGTGGTGGTGGTTGTGGTGGCGGCGGTGGCGGTGGTGGGGTCGGCGACAGTCATGGCCGCTGCTGTGAACCCGCAGACGGATTTTATGGCTTTTGTCACTGCTCCCGTCTGCACGACCGACGCCCTGACGTTGGGCCCTGCCGCAGCCCCCAGAGCGCGATGGCCAATTTTTGCACGGCGAAAGCCCACCCCGTGGGCGAATACGTCCGCGACGTCACGGGCGGTCGTTGTGGCAGAGGTTACGGAGGTGTGGTTAGGCGCCGCGGACGCCGCGCGGTCACCTAGGCTTCAGGCGGCGGCCCTGCGCGGCTGGCGCGAAGGCGGTGCGGGGGGCTGGCCGCCCACGACACGGTGCACCGTTCCCGCCACGGGAGCGCCCGCACGTTCCGTTTGGCGCCCTGCGCACCACTTGTGTGTACTGTTTGGCGAGCGGGGGGGAGTCGCTGTCCGTGCTGGGCCGGGAGGGGGATGCGGCTTGGGTAGACGCGGAAAGGGTGACGTCAAGAAAAGAAGAGGATTGATGCAGGACAGACGTGATGTGAGGTGACTCGCTGCGCGCCAGGAAAGAGCCCACGACCCCTGCCTGCTGTGGGCGTGCTGTCGGCCCGGCGCCCCTGTGAGTCGGCCAATGCGTCAGGTTGCCCACCCTCGTGGCAGAGGAAAATTGCTTTTCCCATCTAATGGCCATGCCCCAATGTCCCCACTCACTCACACTCACGCTCTTGCCAACCCCCTTCACGCCCACACTCAACCGCATACCCCCATCACTCACACTCCATCGATGCACCCACTCCGGCTTCCCTCGACCAACCAGAACAACACACACTCACACTCCCACGCAATTCAATACACGCATCACCAACACATACCCGCCCACACCCCACCGCAACAACAGCACTTCTCCAAGGGCGCGGCAGTATGGTCATCCGACCCGTGCCTACGCGGGAGCACCCAAGGCAGGGGGGTGAGGAACCCGCACAACAGTTCGGGTGTCGCCCAGCGCACGCCCACCAGAGCCCCCCCCCCTCCCCCCACTCCTGCCCCGTCAGCCCGTCTGCCACCCCTCGATGTGTAACGGGGGGGGGGGAAGGCGGTGAGGGCGACGCGCAGGCAGGGGTGGGGGCTAGGCGGCACGCTCGCGTCGCGGCCAACCTCGAAGCCGGGGGTGGCCCCGCCGCCTCCGCCATCACAGACTGAGGATCACGTGGTCCAGCTACGGGCGGCGTCCCCCGCCGCCCCCCACCCCCCCCTACCCCCCCCCCTCCCCCCCCCCCCCCCGGCTCGAGCGCCCGCGATGGCGCCACCCCCCCCCCCCCACTGCAGGCACGACGGCGTCACGGCGCGTACGCCATGGATCGCCGCCACCAGGCGCACACGCGCAAGTCGCCCGCGCGGAGGAGGCGCGTGCGTTGCTGCAGCTGTGGCACCACCGCAGCTGGCTGACCCGCAATGTCGCCGAAGCTCGCTGCCAGCGCCTGTCGCCGGCGCCACCATCGACGCCGTCGACTTCGCCGCAATCCAGCACGATGCTGGACCCTCCCGCATCTGTCCCAAAGTTGAGATCGCCGCGGCTACGCTTCTTCCCTGTCAGCCGGGGAGGACTCGACGAATCCACCGAGGCATCGCTCGTATCGCCACCAGCAGGACCAGCTGGCGTGCGTATGTTGACCCCCGGGCGCTCCGTGAAGACGTCGTCGACAGCTTCACTGCGCAGTTCTAGGAGACCCTTGTGAGCCGCGTACAAACTCTGGACAAAAACGCTTGGTTAAGCAGACCCATGTCGCACTCCTCGCTGGCCGCGGCCAACCAGCATTGCCAGCGCTCCTCGTCCGCGCTGCAAAAGTACAGTCAGTATTGGGCAATGTCCCGGGCTGTGGCACGGCTGACAAAACTGTATGAGGCCCGTTCGCAGTTCGCGTACCGTCTCATGTGACGACGGTATATACCTGCGAAAGGAACGGGAGAGGGGAGTCCGGTCGGTATACCAAATACATAAGTTTTGAACAACTCATCATGACTCTTTTTGAAGTATCACAAACACTGGAGTGTGACTTGAAGAGTGGGGTGTGCAGATGGTCCGCCCTGCTCGAGCGCCACCAAAGCCCGTTCATATCGCCGCCTACAGCATCATGGACCCCACTCCTATCTGGCGGGCGGGTGCGTTCATGACGTCTGTGGCTGGAGCCTTGCATGCCCACCGTGGTTTGTTCTCTGACCCCTTTCAATACACATCTGTTTCTGTACCCTTTTCCGACGTCCGGGCACGCTACGGCGCCCTATTCCCTCGCGCTATGCGCATGTCCGATGGCGCCTTTGATGGCCTGGTGGCACTCTTGCGCCCTCTCTTGCCCCGTCGTGGCCTCTCTGCGGAGACGCGTACTGCTTTGGCGCTGCGCTATTTGGGAGGCGGTAGCTACGTGGACATTTGCGCGGCGTTTGGGGTACACCCGGCCTCATTGTACCGCGCAGTGTGGGAGGTCGTGGACGCTGTTAACTCTACCTCTGCACTGGCTCTGGACTTCCAGGTAGGGAACAGTACTCGTCGACTCGCGTACGCTGCTGGCTTCCAAGCGGGGCGGAATTCCCCGTTCTCCAACGTCATCGGAGCGCTCGATGGCGTGGCGATTGAGCAGGAGCAGCCCCTACCATCGGATGTTACGTGCGTGGCCGACTACTACTCTCGGAAGGGCTTCTACGCTTTCAATGTGCAGGCCATTTGTGACGCTTCGTACAAGTTTCGATGGATGTCCTGCATGAGTCCTGGGTCTTCTCACGACTCGACGGCGTTTTCTTGTACATTGCTCGGGCAGGCGCTCCTGAGGCCGGAGGACCCCATAACAGCGGCGCTGATTAGGGATGGCCACTGTATTGCGGCAGACGATGCGTACGCTGCAAGCGAGGCATTGGCCGTCCCGTGGCCAGGTGGTGGCAGGGGTGATCGCTGGCGGGACTCTTACAACTTCCATCTCTCATCCCTCCGTATTCAGATTGAGCAGGCTTTTGGGATGCTTGTGTGGCGGTGGGGGGTCTTCTGGCGACCTCTTCGTGTGCCCTTTTCGAAGCGGCCAGCTTTGATTCGAGCGTGCTTTCGTCTGCATAACTATTGCTGTGACGAGTCCGAGAGCGGTACGGACCGCTTGGCACCGTTCGCCAACGACCGCGCTGGAGGGAATGTTTACTTGGCGCCGAATGACACCGTGAGTGCCGACCAGCGTGGTCGACGTCGCGACCGCGAGCGCTCCTTGTTGAGGGTGAAAATGACTCGTCGGGTGGAAGAGCTTGGATTGCTGCGCCCGGGGGTACCTCCCATGTACTGAATCAAGTGTGTGCACAAGACATTGTTTTTCCTACGTGCGCCATGTGCACCGCCCACCGCGTTCAAGAAGCCCATGTGTACCGTGGTGCCCTCGCATTACAATCGGACGCAGAATGAACAGCTCTCTAAACGACACAGGCAATCCCTTGAAAAACCCTCACGCCTCCTCCTCGTCCACGGATGGGTCAACCGGACGGGGCTGAGAGGAGCCAGCCACGGGGCCGGCAGTATCATCTTGACCACGCCCGCCGCCGCCGACCGCTGCGACCGGCTCTGGTTCCGCTGCAGTCTCGAGAGGCTCTTGGCCGACGGAGGACTGCAGAGCACTTTCCAATCGCGTCGTGAGGGCCAGCACAATCCCAGACGGTAGGCCAGCGTCCTGCGCATTCTTGAGGGTAGTGGACAGAGCAACGAGCTCTGCCAGGCGCGCTTGCTTTGCGGCCGACGCTGCGATGCTGGCAGAGCTGTCGATCAGCGACTGAATTCCGGCCTCCACCGGACGCCTACGCTTGGCTCGAGAGGTCGCGGCTCCCACCGTGGTCAGCCCAGGCACGTCGCCCTCTACGCCCGCGGGCCCCACTTCAGGGTTCATGAGCTCCAGAACAATCTCCTTGTCTTTCAGCAACACGAACAAATAGTCCAACAGCGTGTCCCCTTGCGAGAAGTTTGACCACAAGTTCGGATCGTTCTGGCCTGAGCTGGAGTAGCGCTTATGCACGCGCCAAAAACCAGAAGCAATCTGCACACAGAGAGTGATACACACGAATGAAATGATGCCGGGGCGTCAGACAACCGCTACGGCGGCGGAGAAGCGCAGAAAGATCCCTCCAATACAACCCTCACCGCAGCACTTAAGCGGGCCCGATAAATAGATCGCGCTGAGAACATACCTCTGTCCACTTTGCACGCAAGAACTGACCCGTGCGCCGAACTGTGTGAAGGTTGGGGTCTATTGCTGCGTCTGCGCACGCGGCGGGAACAGTGAAGACCTCTGGGCCGTTGAACACCTCCGCCACGACCACTGGCCAGACCTCCGTACGACTCGACCTCGAGTCCACCTGTTGGCGGGACATCGGGCCGCGAGACACGATGACACCAGCAGCGACCTCGCCATGGCACATCACATGCGCGAGACGCGCTCTCTCGTGCTTGGTAAACGGAGGCTGTCGGTCTGGGCTCGGTTGGATGGCTGCCGTGCCACCGCTCTCGGCAGACACTTGTCCAGGGGTTGCCGCAGCAGGGACGGTCGCGTCAGGATCGCTTGGCGCTTCGCTCTGTCCTGCGGGTGTGCGCCGAGGAGGGGAGGGGCGAGGCTCGTCGGGCGCAGGGGAACCAGGATTCGACGGGGGAGGGAGAGCGCCCGACCGAGCACCCGAGGTAGATCCATCCGTCCCGGTGATAGCCGGCCCAGCACACGAGACCCCATTCTGTCGGCACCGGTCCGCGAGCATCTGCTTCGTCCCGTGAATGGGGAGCCCCCGACGCTTCAGTTCGGCTCGCATCTGCTTAACAGTTACACGGGAAGCCATACTGGTCCGATCCGACGCAACAACAGGTAGGAAGAAGGCGTGAGGCTCTGGTCCGGAAGCGTGTGTGTGGATGTGCGGGTTGGCGTCTCGAGTGGTTCCGGGGGCGGGGTCGCTTTTGCATTGCCGCCAGTGCGTGTCCAATGTTGTGGGTCTTCTTCCCGGCGCCTCTGCCCGCCAATGGACTTTGTCCAACGACACCCCTCGAACCTGTGAGTTGTCTCTGGCAACTCCAAACTTGGTCTCAATTCGATCGTCAAGTCTTGATCTCTGCAGTGTACGCCGCGGTATACCGCGGTATAGACATACGCGGGCGCCCCGCGTATGTCTATACCGCGGTATACCGTCGGGATGGGCACAGCCAATCAGATCGGCGTTACGCGTATATACCGTCACGCCGATTGCAACTGCGAACGGGCCTGACTGTGGCACGGCTGACAGAACTGTATGACTTGCCGCGGCCTCTGCTAATATTAGCAACGATCGTTGGTGTAGATGCATGTGTAAGACCATGATAGTCGATCGATCGTGACTGAGTATTGTCACGGACGTGACAATATCCAGTCAGACAATACCCAATACAGACCGTAGTCCAATGTTTCCACCATACACTCATCCAGCGCATGGACCGCGACAGCCTTGCGCACATTCTGGGACAGCCGCTGCTTGTTGAGCGCCATTTCTGCTTGACCTTCCAACGCTGCGCCCAATGCTGGGGCACCCCGTCACAGGCGTAGCCTTGAAGTCGCCGGAAAAATCGATGTTGGATGCCCGGAATCGAACCCACGCCATAAAATATTTGTTAACCAGGCGTTGTCGACCGCGCCACGGGTTGAATCCTTGACATCTTGGGCCAGATATGGGTTTTCACCCCAAATCCTTACAGCACCGACCGCTGGGTCCGTTGTACGTGGCGGTCGCGATACTGCCACAACAGGAAAAGAACGCCGTCTCCCAGTCAATCTCCTTGATGTCAACGCAACCTTCATCGGCGGACAACCGCCACATGACGTTGCTAAAGTACAAATCTCCATGGATGATCCCAGCCCCATGGATCTCACGCAGAGCTGAGCCCAGGGCCGCCACGTATTGTGCGTCCCGTAAAAAGTGGACGTGCACAGGTCGTGCAGTGTGGGTTTGATTGGTCCAGTGGCCGATATTTGACATGATCACGACACGTGCACGTCGACTTTTTACGGGACGCACTATACAGGCGGGCGTGGTGGATCTTGTCCGGCAGACAGCACCGAAAGCCAGCCGACTCGAGGTTTGGAAACAGCAATGCCGAAGCGCCGCCAGGGCCAGCCGTGGCACTCTTAATGCCCGCAGCGAAGCAAAAGGGGAAGCACATATACGGCGACGCGCAGCTAGAGTAGAGTGCTTCTTATTGTGCATTCCCCAAAAAGTAGCTCATGCATGTTAAGATGCGCAACGTGCATCGTAACATGTTTCGTGCACCATTACAGCATGACCCGAGCACAACCAATCGAGCAATTCACTTCCATCTGTTCCGAGGTGTAAGGATGCGGGACATGGATGCGAAGTTTGGTGGAAAGATTCGGTCATCGCCCCCAATAAAAAGCAACCCCCCGCCTGCTGTATTTAGCTGCGTCGTCCACCATCCACCCGGCCATCGTCGTCCCCCACCTCCGTCGTCGCCGCCCCCGTCGTCGTCGCCCCCCCCCATCGTCGTCGCCCCCCCCTGTCGTCGTCGCTTCCCCCGTCGTCGTTGCCGCCCCCGTCGTCGTCGCTTCCCCCGTCGTCGTCGCCGCCCCCGTCGTCGTCGCCGCCCCCGTCGTCGTCGCCTCCCCCGTCGTCGTCGCCGCCCCCGCCGTTGTCACCTCCCTCGCCGTTGTCGCCCCCCCCGTTGCCGTCGTCGCCCCTGCCGGCACCGTCGTCGCTCCTCCCGTGGACAGCGTTGCTTACCTCTTGTCCTCCAGCAGTACCCATCGTCGTCGTCGCTCCCGCCGTCGTTGCTGCCCCCCCCCCCGTCGTCCTCGCTCTTCCCCCCGGTGGCCGTCGTCCCCCCCTCCTGTTATGCATCGTCTGCCTTTTGCCGTTCCCCCCCTTCCCCGTTGGTGTACCCCCTCGCTCTCACTTTCTGCCTCTCTGTGCCCCCCGTTTATTCCCTCTGCCCCCGTCGCGTCTCTCCACATGCTCCGCATCCCCGATAGATACTGGGCAGCCCATGAGAGTCATCCGGTGTGCGCGACTGATCAAGAATTGCTTTCAGAATTGCATGCTTGCTTCACGATCCTGCGTGTCATGGACACAAATTGCACATTCACGACTGCTTCACGTCTCTTTTTTGGGGGATGCACAGTACGCCTGGTACATATAGAAGACGTAGGCGTCAAGGCCATCCGGCGCACTGGCCGAAACGACGCCTTACTTGGCCCAGATGGCGCTCTCGGAGAATGCTGGACAAAAACTGGGCAAGGCCGAAACTCGTCCATGATCAGGGTACAGCTGCTTGTTGAGGTTGATAAACGCAGGTGACGCGGCAGCGCCACGCACCAGTTCAACCAACCGCTTCACCTGCTCCGCTGCCGTCAGCCGGTACAAGTGAGTGACAGCCGCGCCGTTCTTGGAGGTGAGGTCGACGGTAGCGCTCTTGACAACAGTGGCAAGAAGAAGGTGGTCCGCCATATACGCAGAAACGTGCAGCTCCAGGACACCAGTGAACGCCATCAGCGGCACTACGACATGATCGCAGGGTACACCACCTTGACGCAACCCAGCCGCTGCTGCGCATGCGTACTTAGCGGTTTGGCGGAAAGCGAGACCCAGTGCGATTACAAGGACCTCGAACTCTTGCACCGCGATAACTCGCCGCACGTTCTCCACCTCGACGTAGTACGCCGTGTCTACCTCGCACGAGTCGGTGCAGTAGACAGCAGGCAGGTGTACAAGCCTGAGCTTCAGACGGGATTCCACCTTATAATGGTACCAACCAGCGGCGCGGAGGAGGCAGCCCGACGGCGGGGACCAAGCGGCGGCCGGCAAGAACGAAAGCGGGGAGGAATCAGCGACCAGCTCGCGGCGGAGGGGGTGGCGGTCAGTTGGCTGCGGGGGTGGCGGTCGGCTGGCAGCGGGGGTGGCGGTCGACCCACCAGCACCGGAAATTGCAGCTGCGACGGTGGCGGCGGCGGCGGCGGCGGCGGCGACCGTAGTCGCGGCCGCGACGGCGGAGGGAGGAAGTCGATCAGTGAGCGGGGGTGGCAGCCGTGGCGGCAGAACTGGAAGTGACGACCAGGGGACGGCGCCCATCCAGCGGCGCGGAGACGGTAGCCCGACGGCAAAGACCGAGCGGCGGCCGGAACGGGAGCGGGGAGGGATCAGCGATCAGTTTGTGGCGGAGGGGGTGGCGGTCAGCTGGCTGCGGGGGCAGCGGTCAGCTGGCTGCGGGCGTGGCGGTCAGGCGGCCTCGGGGGTGGGGGTCAAGTGGCCGCGGGGGTGGCGGTCGGCCAGCCAGCACTGGAAATCGCAGCTGCGAAGGCGGCGGCGGCGGCGACGGCGGCGGCGTCCGCAGCGGCGGCCGGAGCGGCGGAGGGAGGAAGTCGATCAGCGGGCAAAAGGTCCTTTTGGGTCGGTGGACCCCCCCAGAAATATCATATGTGGGGCTTTGTCAACGTAGTGGGAGATGCATTTAGTAAATGCCGGCAGTGATTGTGCTTCGAGTGTTATAGAGTCGAATGTAAGCAAGATGAAGCGGGAGCCACGGCCTTCGAACCGACCGGGCAATCGCACACAAGATGGCCGTCGTCCGAGCGCACCGAAGCACGAGTGTATCCAAAGAGTCCTTCTTGTCTTATCCTTCCGACTTTCTCCTCGCTACTTGATGCGAGGGAGCATATATATAGGCGCGCGTAGCATCCCTGGCCCTGACTTGGCCCCGACCCGGGATGGCGACCAGGGGACACAACGTGCCAGGACACGCCCACCGTGTGGGGATGGTTGGCGGCCGTGGCCCGTGCCTGGCACTGGGATGCTGTGGACTACACTACCCACACGTGAGAGAGGGACTTCTGATGGGGTTTTGCACATTTGTGAGGGACTTGATTTGAGGGAAATTGAGTGTGAGATTGGTGAGGGAGAATAGAACTAGTAGTGATAGTGCCCCCCAACCTGACGAGGCTAGACTCGGGTCGGGGCCACTCCGGGGTAGGGGGGGGGGCTACCTGGCCAGAGTGCCGAGGCTCCCCCAGATGCACGTTAAGAGGGACAGCGAGGCGCCCATGGCCCGCGCCCTCAAAGAAGAAGACAAGTGCGCGTTTGCTTTTCTCTTCCCCGTGTGCACCACCGTGCATATCTGTCGGCCCTGCCGGCAGGCACGTGAGGCAACAGGCATACCATCCTCGTAGTTCCCCGTTCTGTGTGACGTGTCCCTTTTCCCCCGAGGGATACTGAAACGTGTCCGATTGGATCGAGTATTATACCACATGTTTGGTGGAGCAGCAGGGGAGTGTTCTGGAGTGTTTGAGGCGAGACATTTGGGAGCAGCGGTTGGGTTGTTCCTGTTCTGTCCTCTTCTGTGGTTTGGGAATTATTTGCACCCGTTCACGGGAATCCCATTCCTGGCTCCCCAACCCCTCTCTTGTGGTCTGGCGATCTTTGGACACGCAGGCAACTGGACTGTGGCTGTCAAGAGACCAACATGGCTACTCTCCCTGGCACGACGGTGCCCGAAGGGGTAGACCCCGCGTCCCTTGTCGCATCCCTGGTCACCGCGGGGAACGGTGTCCAACACGGCGTCGTCCCTACGGGCGAAGCAGACCTGGGTGCGACACCCAGTAGCGTGCTTGAGTCTACAGGCGGCCAAGTACCTCCTGCTCCCGTTCCTCAGGCTTTCCCTCCTGTGGAAGCCACCCCGGGGTCAACGGTGTTCGAGTCCGCTCGAAGCAGACGACTCCCTCCTGTCGGATCTATTCCTGAACTTCCAGGAATACCCCCTGGTGTGTTTACTCCTGGATTTACACAGGGCAGCTGGGTGCGTACACCTCTTCCTGTGAGCGCTAGCAGTGCCAGAGGCACCGCTGTGACTGGTTTTACGGGCCCCCCTGAGACCTCGACTCCTGGAACCGGTCAAGCTTTTCCTCCCCTGGCCTCCTGTGGGGCGGGAAGCTCCAAGACCCGCAACCGGAGCAGCCGGAGGCAGTGGCATCGTCGTCGTCACTCTAGAACCAGCGAGACCAGTTCCTCCAGCTCTGAGGAGAAATACGACTGGGACGCGACCCCTGGTCCCACCCAGCGCAGGCTGGTCGAGTTTGACTTTCCTGCTCACCAAGTGGGGGACGCCTCCCTGAACAAGGTCACGTACTGGGGCAACTACCGGCTGGAGAACCAATACTTAGGTTACACCCAGAAGATGGCCAAGAAGATGGCATCCCTGAACCGGCGTATGCAGCCGAGTTTCGTGGGACATCCTAAGTTTTCTGGGAAGAAGTCAGCGCTTATCATTGCCTTCATGCGCCAGTTCGTCAAGGCATGTAACGACAACGATATGTCGGAGGGCAAGGCACTCTACGTTCTAGTTAACTTCATGACCGGAGAAGCGGAACAGCGGTTCGCACAAGTTCTTCCAGACTCAGCCGGACACATCGTCGGGCGCACCGTTGGGAGCTACCCGGAAGCGGTCAATCTTCATCTACTTTGACTACGTGGGAGCCATGAAGATCCCACCAGGCGCGACCTCCCCAACCGCAACAATCCCCCCCCCCCCCCCCCCCCCCCGCGGTGAGGAGCCCCTGTCCCAATTGACTGCGTCGCACAAGTGTCATTTGCCTCTGCGCCCGTGCTCGTGCCCCTTGATGACGGGCAATTGAGGGCTATGGTCGCGGACCCGGCTCACCAGCGCACTCAAGTTCCTCCCTCACAGAACGAATTGGGCGGTCTAGATCACTTCCGGCGCTTTATATGGTGGCCAGCTTGATCACTTCCGATTCCTTACGTCATAGCACGGGAGTTGCTCCTTTCCAGGTCCAGCCATATCGGACCCGAGGCTTGTTGACTTTTCCTGTTGTTGCTTTCTTCCTTTGAATTAACGCATCCTTACCCTTCCTCACGTTTCTCGAAGCCGAATTTGAGGACTACGACAAAGGGCACGCTATTTGGGGCACGACCGCGGAGGTGGAGCGTCAGATTGTTCTAGAATCTGGCTTGCCGACCCCTCCCCACTCCCCTGCGCGTTCCGGCGCCGTACCCTCCCCTGCGCGCTCCGGGGCCCGTGCCGTCGAAGGGGATCAGGGAGTGATGGAACAGGCTCGCCGCGTCGGGGACACCATCGGACGCGACGCTGCCTCCAGCCGGGCTGGAGGTCTCCCGCCCCCCTCACCCTCAGATCCCCAAGCACCTCGTGGGTCACCTGCGCGCCCGTCTCCCCCTGCCGCCGGTGGTGGCTTGCGGGGCAACTCGGCCTCGCCCCGCACATCTCCTCCTGGCTCACCTGGGCCTCCTGGCTTTGCGCGCGTAGTGCCCCCGGGCGCGTTGAATAGCAAGCGGCCTTCCGCACCTGCCAAGATGGCAGTGCTGTACCGCATCGCTGATGCGATGACCAGCGCCGAGTCCAGCCGCGCGGAGCGCTTTCAGGCAATTCACATGCAGGCCCAATGGACAAAGGAATATCAAGACGGGCGGCTGGCACTCGCTGAGCGTATAGTCTCTGTGAAGGAGCCAAAGGCAGCCCTCGTGCAGCAAAAAAACGACGCAGACAAGCGCCGCAAGACAAGCGAAAGCATCACGGCGCGCATGCTTCAGTTTGCGACCGCCAACGTCACTGTGCAGCAGATGCTTGCTATGCATCGTGAGTGGATTGCGGGTTGTGGTGATGAGCTAGCCGGCCTTGCCTGCGGCGGCAGCGCGGCGCGGGACGCCGGACTGGCGGGCAGTGAGGCGTCTGTGGGAGGAGGCGGGGCGGCCAGGGGTGGCGGGGCATCCGAGAGTAGCGAGGCGGCAGGAGGGGGGGGGGCGGGTGGTGTCGGGGCAACTGGGGGAGAGTGGGCTGCGGGAGGGTCGGTGTAGACGACCGAGGTCCATCCACGAGTGTCCTCGTGCCGGGGTGGGTCAGTGCGCCGGCGCCTGGCGTCGGGCACGGACTGCCGGAGTAGTTTTGGCCCTAGCGCACTGCAATTGGAAGAGACCTCAAGTTCTTGCAGAGCTCACTCTGTGTTTTGTAATCGTTGTAACGATGCATTGAATTGTTCTCCTCCACGGACAGGCTGGGGGCCGCCATGCTAACTGCTCCTGCTGGTCGCGAGCTCAATGAGACCTCGACTGGCTCATTTTGTATGTCACAAGATTCATAAAAGTCTTACTCATGATACAGATCCCACAGAGCATCTGCTAAGTCATCACGCATTAGAACAGCTCGCTCGTAATTGTCACTGTCTTGGGCGTCAGCTGCTGTCGTCGAATCGTCTTGTTCCCGCGCGTCCACCGTGTCGTCCCAGGTGTCCCCTAGCTCAAGGAGGAAGTTGTGCAAGCGTACACAGCACTCAATAATGCTGGGGACAAACTCCGTTTCAGCCGAGACGCTCTGGTGTAGGACGCGCCTCCGTCCCTTCAAAAGCTCAAGGGCGTTCTCAACGACAGCTTGAGATGAGCATTCAAACCGGTTAAACATCCGCCGCCGCTCGGTGGTCAGTTGGTCCTTTAAGTACGGCTTGACAAGCCACGTCTCCAGGGCGAACCCCCCTTCAGCCGAAAGAAGATATCCCAGGTGAAGCACCGGTGTGCTGCTCACTTGCCGTTCGTACCATGCGCTTTCTTTGAAGGCGCGGCTGTCGGCCATCGAGCCACAGAGGCCTGATATGGTCATCAGAAACCGCTTGTCGGCGCCGACGATGGCCAATAAGATGACCCCATAGAAGCCCTTCCTCGTGTTGAACGCCGCCTTAAACTTCGCGGGGGGGGTGCAGATTGGCACCAGGCAGCCGTCGATGGCACTGTGGCAAAAACCACTTACACACACGGCACCCAAGTTGGGGCGGTGTACAAGGGCTGCCTCCCGTGTCGGGGGAACCGGAAGAAGTGCAAGTCGCACACACTCTATCCCTGTTGTGGGGCAATCCCCCCACTGACAAACAAGAAGATGGTGTGTGGTCCAACAGTTTCTTGGTCGGGACGGGGACGCAGGGCCAAGCCCCGCTGTCCCTCCCCTTATCCCCCCAGGGTCCCCTCAGAATCTCGCCACTCAGAATCTCCCACCCCAGCACCTGCCCACCGGGCCACACGAAAATTCAAGACGATAAATGCAGAAAACCCTCAAATCCAAGTTGGATTTACTACTAAGCTAACTATCTTAAACTTAGGGAATACGGACCCAAATGCAGGGGGAGGAACGGATCAGGCTAGTGGCCTGCCGCCCCTTTCATGGCACGTGTTGCCCCCCTACTTGGGGGTCAATACTGCCACACTCCCCTCTCGTCAGTTCCGACCGACCCGGTCGGCCCTGTGAGGGGGTGCGTAATCGCACGTCTCGGCGTTGGGGGCGCGACTTGCTGTCCCCCCTTGAGTACGTAACGCGGATGTGGAGGCGGTCACGTTGACCGCTCCTCTCCTCAAGCTTGCCCACTCGGCAGCTTCCTCTCCCCGGTTCGCACTTCACCATCACCACCACCTCCCCTTCACCTTCCACTGGGCCGCCCCACGCTGGAGAGGCCACCCGTCTACCCACGATTCGAGTCCCCCTCAACTCGAAGCGGGTCTCGTGCCGCTGTAGCCAGGGCGTCTCTCCCCAACTTGGGGAGAGCCATGGCGACCCCGGGGGTGGAGACGGACTCTCTCGACGAACGTATGGAGGACACCTTCTACGGTGCAGCGCCCGCCGGGACTTCCGGCGGGGGCTCCGCGATCGCTCCTGGGGATGGGACTCCCGCGTCACCCGGCTTTGGGTTGACGGCGGGATCTCCCCCGGAGGCGGGACAAGTTGTCCCGCGTGAGGCCTTGGGGCGGTGGTTTTACCCCGCTTGGCCTCTGTATGAGGAGGGGCTGACTGTTCTTCGATGTGGCCGACTTGGCGCAGCGATGGGTCGGGTATGGGACCGCCTACGGGAGAAGTATCCCCGTAGGGTCGGGTTCCCTGCCGGCTTCAGGACGGACCAGTTTGCCTTCCTGGACGACGAGGAGGTCGAAAACGTACAGCGGGCCAAGGCCATGGTGGACCGCGGGGGAACTATCCCGGGTCCCGGCGATTTGCCGACCTTTACTTGGGACGCGGTGGCAACTCGCCCCCCGTACCTTCACGAGGCCGATCCGCGCACTCATCACTTTGATGTGCGGATGGAGAAGGACTTCCGGCGAGGTCCCTACTTGGTGACCTCGGCTCAACTTGAGTTTCTTCAGCAGTCTGCTGCCAGTAAGGAGCATCACTATCCGAAGAAGCCCGAGTGGTGGCCTCAAGTTGAGGTCCCCTACGGGTTCCCGGCGTTACTGCCACGGTTGCTTGACCACTTCGGCTCCGTCATGTTGACGGCTGGCCCTGATCACCTGGTGTGGGCCATGTTGGCCACCCAGTGGCTCTTCGAGGTCATGTCGACCTGGGTGTCTTGTGTTCAGCGGCGGGGGATGCTCTGGCATCTCCCCCTCCGGCTTATCCAAGGTTTGGAACAGCTCACCCCTCAGCTAGTTGCTGAGGGGTGCTCATCAGGACAACTCACTCTACTTGAGGAGATGCTCCGCCTCCACAAGTTTATCGAGTGGGAGAGCATCGAGCACAAGTTGCGCCGCCCCACTCGTAGGCCCAAGGACGATGGCGCACTTCGCCAATTCGTATGGGTCGCTCGTGAACCTCACGACGGCCGTGAGGTCCTACGAGAGGGGTTGGGCATCGGGGACTACCCGTATGCCCCGGGGGTGAATCGCCACACTGCGCCACCCCCGGACAAGGCCATAGTTATGGCCGTGCCCTCATATGATGACCATATGACTCAACCCACTGCGGGGGCCCCAAGTCGGGGTCGCAGTTACACCCGGATCCCGCCACCTCGGCGTGCCCCTCCGCTTCCTCCTGTCCCCTACCAGCCGCACGGGGACATCCCGATTAGCGTGGCCGTTGAGTCGTCCACCCCGGTGTCCCCCAACTTGGGGGCCACCCTCCTGACGGTATACCCCAAGTTGGTGTTACCGCCCACGCCTCTAACCTCAGAGATGATGATCACCACGTTGGTGCGCACCATTTCCTGGTTGGCCGCGTCGACCGCAACCCTTCAAACTTCCGAGACTCCTCAACTTGAGGAGCGCGTTCGTACTGCAGTGGCGACCGCGAGTTGCGAGTCGGTGGCGGAGTTTATGACGGCCGAGTTGGCTCGCATTGGGGCTATAAAGCCCCAGCCTGCCCCTCTTGGGCGTGGCAAACGTCGTGCGAGCCGGGCTTACTCGCCTCCTCGCCGTCGTCGCCGACGCTCGCGGCGCACTCCCTCCGTGTCGGAAGACGAGTTGTCTTACTCCGTCTCGGAGTCCTCGACTCCGTCAGAGTCGGAGTCGGTCCGGCGTCTGCGTCGCCAATTTGCGCGCAAGACTAAGCAAAAGAGCAGCCGCGGTCGTCGCCCCTTGCGCGACCGTGAGGGGCGCGACGGGTCCGACTTGGAGCCGCCGGCCCCTCCTACTGGTGGGGAGCGTTATCGCCGGGGGTCTCGCCGCTCGCCTCCACGTGAGGGCGAGGGCCGTGGGGTTGGAGAGTCTAGCATGCATGCCTAGTTGGCAGCTGCCTTTGATGTGAGAGTGTGAGGGTTAGGGCTGTAGTTAAAAGCCACTCTGCGTACCACTTCGACTTGAAGAACTCTCTTGGCACTGTTACTCAGCCTTCCCTCACGTTGAGAGAGGGCTGTTAGGGTCTATCTCATTCCGGGCACAGTATGCCCGGACCTTCTCAGCGGGAAGGTCCTCTACATATTCCCACGTATCATCCTTGGCTTCGTAGCCGAACCAACGCACCCTCAACATGAGGCGGTCAGTGTCCTCATCCCAGCCGTGGTCGATGAAATTATCGAACACGTACTCCTGCGGGCCCTGTATGGCCGCAGGCAGTGAGGGGAGGCGCCACGCTTCCAACGCACGCGCCCAAGCTGGGTCGCCTGTAGGCGGTGGTGCAACTTTGACCACGTCCTGTCCGTTCACTGTGCGGACCCCATCGTCACTTTCGATGGTGAAGCGCCGCCCATCAGTACGAAGGACGTGGTACGGCCCCTTCGTCTGGAATACCAACTTACCCCATGTTGGGGTGTGTGAGTGGACCAATACCTAGTCACCCTGCTCTGGGACATGCTTGGCGTTGCGCACCTTTTTGTCAAAGGTACGCTTGTAGCGCTTTTGTGCTTTGTCCATCTCAGCCCTGACTTTAGGGATGAGGTTTTCAAGCCTAGCAGCGAACTCCGCCTTACTCTCAGTAGGATTAGGCGTACTGCCACCATCCTCCCTAGTTGGGAGCGGCCGCCGCACGGCAATAGACCGCACGCGACGGGGGGTCACAAAAGCGGGGGGTACTTCCCCGGTAGATGAGTGAACCTGCGAATTGTAGGCAGTGGTAAGAATAGAAATGTATTGGTCCCACGTTTTCACGTGCTCACTCACGTAGTGGCGCAGCTGCCAAACAATAGTTTTGTTGAAGCGCTCCACCTGCCCATTAGTTTGTGGGTGGTAGGGGGTGGCATAGTTTGCCTTAACCCCCAACATATCCAGCACTCCCTGAAACAGTACGGACGCAAATTGCGGTCCATTGTCCAATAGTGTACTATCCGGAATGCCATACGCGGCAACCCAGTGATCTAGGAAGGCTGACACGACCGACATGGCCGTGATCTTTGCCAGTGGGATCGCTCGCGTAAGTTTCGTGAAGCGGTCACAGATGACCAGCAGGTACTGGTTGCCCTCCTCGGTCACTGGCTGTGGCCCAAGGATGTCCATTGCCAACGCGGCAAAGGGCTCATTGGCCGGGAACAATAGCATAGCCGTAGTAGGCCGCCGTTCCATCAGACGGTTCTGTGCACAGCTTGTGCAGGCAGCCACCCAACTATAGATGTCCACCACCATGGATGGCCAGTAGTACCTTGTCCTCAGGGTCTGGTACAGTTTACTAGACCCCAGGTGTCCACCTGTGGGAGCGTTATGCTCCCTCTCAAGGATACTGTCCTTGAGGGATGCGGGGACGACAAGTTGTTCGGTCCCCTGGAATACCCCCCTCCTCATGAGGAGGCCATCGTCTCCCAGAAAGAACCGCGTCTCCGCCACTGTATCCAGTGTATCCCTCTGCGACTTGCAGACGGGATCCTCGGCCTGGGCCTTCACCACCTCGTCCAGGGACAGGGGCAAGTACTTTATGTTCCCTGGCGCCTCGGGGCTCAACGCCTGACCCGAGCGCGTGACTACGCCCACGATGGGGATGTCCTCATCGACTGGGTTAGTGTCCAGCCCCTCGGTAGGTACCCGAGAAAGGCCGTCGGCAAGGGCATGTTGCCTGCCAGGTCGGTACTCAATATCAAAGTTGAAGGGTGCCAGTCGCACCCTCCACCGGTTGAGACGAGTGTTCGTACAATCCGTCTTAAAGATGAACTGCAACGCGCGGTGGTCACAGCGGATGAGGAACTTCTCACCCTCTAGGTAGTGACGAAGTGACGTCACGGCCCACACCAATGCGAGTCCTTCCAACTCGGTGACTCCGTAGTTCTTCTCGGCCGAGTTCAACCCCTAGCTGAAGTATCCCACCGGCAAGTACTCCTTGTCCGGCTGCTGCTGAAGCAACACACAACCAAGTTGGTCGTAGCTAGCGTCCACATCCAGGATGTAGTGGCCTCCCAGCCTGGGAATAGCCAGGATAGGGGGCTTCAGCAGAAGGTCCCGAAGAGTATCAAAGAATTCCTGCTCCACCCGACTTGGGGGAGGCAGGTTCTTCGGTAGCGTTGAGCTCAGTAACTCATTCAACGGCTTCGCCACCTTGGCGAAGCCCTTGGTGAAACGTCGGTACACGTTACACATCCCGAGGAAGCTCCTCATTTGGGTCTGTGGCCGGGGGTACTGAGCTTTACGGATGGCCCTCAAGTTCTTCTCGTTGACACTGAGACGCCCCGGACGGACAACATGTCCCAAGTATTCCAACTCTTGAGTGAAGAGGTGGCACTTACTCGCCTTCAGTGACACACCGGCGTCAGCAAGTAGCTTGAACACCTGGCCAAGATGGCCAATGTGTTCCTCCGGACTTCGGGAGAACACAATGATATCGTCTAGGTACACGAGACAGATCTGCCACCGTACTCCGGCCAGAATCATGTCCATAGCGCGCTGGAAAGTTGCCGGCGCGTTACACAGTCCAAACGGTAGGCACTCGCACTGGTAGGTACCACAGTGACAGGTAAAGGTAGTTTTATGCCTGTCCTCCGGGGCAATGGGAATTTGCCAGGACCCCGCGTTACAGTCCAGGGTAGAGAACACGTTCGCCTCCCCCAGAGAGTCCAGACAGTCGTCCATCCTAGGTAGGGGATAACTGTCCTTCACCGTGCTCTCGTTGAGCTTACGGTAGTCGATACAGAACCGGGGGGTCCCATGAACTTTGGGGACGATAACCACCGGACTCGCCCACTCGGCGTTACTGGCCTCGATCACATCGAGGGCCTCCATGCGAGCAACTCGCTCCTTAACGAGGGCCCTTGAACGGGGTCCTCCCCTATACGGTTGTTGGCGTATAGGGGGTGCACTGGGTTTCAACTCGATCCGGTGTTGGGTGGCTCTCATGAGTCCCAATTGACCATCCCACAACTTGCGATATTGGTCCAAGAGGCGTTCAACTTGAACCCTCAACCTGGGTGGGACACCCTCCATGTTCACATGGGGCCGAGGAGAGGCGGCCGACTTGGCTTGATGCTTCTCCTTTCCGGACTTCGGGTCGCTACTTGCGCCCGCGTTGAGGGTGACCGCTACTACCAGCCTTCGTGTTGGTCGATATAGCCGAACTTGGCTCCCGACTTGAAGTACTTGGGCGACGAGCTCAGGTTCATCACCTGGATCCTCCACGGGACTCCGGCTTTGGAGTCCATCTTGCCAAGGGCAACATGCACTTGGTGCTTGCGAGCAAGACGGGGGTAAGGGTGCACCAACTCGTTCCCCGTATAATCAGTTACAACGTCAACGTGTGCCACCGAGTTGGGGGGCAACGTGACTTTACGGGCTGAACGCAGGGTAGCAGTAAACCCTTCCCTCACAGAACAAACAGGCTTCGACTGTGAAACTGTCACAGGAGCCACAGACTTTCCCTTACCAAGGATGGGGATGGTTTCCCCATTCATCAACCTGACCCAATACTCAGGGCCACAAATCAAAGGCACTTGTGTAACAACATAGGGGGTACCCAGAAGCAGGGGTACCGATATATTCTCAACTACTCCATAGGTCACGTCGACCTCATGGGTCCCCAACCTAGTTGGTAGGGTCACGGCACCAACGATGGAAAGTACCCCACCATTGATATCGATCAGATGGTCAGCTTTAGACTTCCAGCGTTGGAGCTTCATCTCCTTTGGTAATAGCGACTTGCGTATCAAGGAGGCTCCTGACCCAGTATCAAGTACGATACGGGCACAACAGGCGCGGCCGGGGGCAAGTTGCACCCGTCCAGCCACCTGGAAGTTCTCACCCGTCAGCACCGCGATGACCCGACGTGGGTTTACGTTCTTGGGGAGTCCTACCCGAGGTGGGCGGACTCCCTTAGGTCGCCGCAGTATCCGGCACGGTTGGTTCGTCCTCTTGACCCACTTGGCCGAGGCTGCCGTTGTGAGCTTCGGACGGCCAGCTCCAACGGTCATTCGTTTCCCGCCGACTTGGCGTCCGAATCTGAGGGCGAAGGGGAAGACGACGAGTCCGAGGACGACGTGTCCGCCTCCTCCGCCGAGGGTGTGGCGACCGCAACGACCGGTCGCGACCCACCCCCGCGGCGTGAACGTACTTCGTTCGTAGCCGACTTCTTACTCGAATTCCTAACAAGTTGTTGGATGCGTTTACTCAACTTTGGGCAATCATATGCCCAGTGTCCATCGGAGTTGCAGTTCCAACACCGATTGTCAGTTCCCGGAGGGGTCTTCCCAACTGGAGAAGACGAAGAGATACCCTGGGAAGTTCCCACGGCAGCTACCACCCTTTTCTTGCGGAGTCGGCGTGCCTCTCTCAACTCTCTGGCCTGGCGCGCCTCCTCACGTTCCTTGGCCCACTCGGCCTGACGCTCCTGGCGTTGTTCCTCCCGCACCTTGCGGTAGGCCTCGCCTCTGCGATAGGCGAACCTAGCCAACTCGGCCAGGGTCGCCCGGGCAGTGCCATACTCCCGGGTCTCCATCCGGACTGACCAATGGAGTCCCTCCACAAACCGACTCTTCACCACAGTTTGTGGATAAAGAAACCCACAAAGATTGTTGAGCACACGGACTCGCTCCGCAAAGGACAACTCGTCCTCCGCCACTTCCTGATGGGCTTGCGTAAACTCCTCGACTTGAGAAGCCAACGCCACTTCATCAACCATGGCTCTCAACAACAAGTTGACGAGCTCCAAATAGGACGTCACCTCACCAGCGCCTCCACTTGAGGAGCTGGGCATGACGGGCATAAGTTCTGTCCGCAGGTCGCCCTTCGTAAACTCCTGTAGCATGTAGAAAGCCATGCCTTCACTTATGGCATTGTCGTCACAGGCTTTTGTGAAACTACGTGGAAACTCAAAGACACGGAGGGGGGGAGTTCCATCCCACTCCGCTTTGTGCCCAAAGGAGTGAAGTGCATTCTTCTTGGCACGGCCCATGGCTCGGGCCTGGTCAGGACCATACGCCACCGACTTGTTGTGGAGGGCGTAGGTCTCACAATCGAAGATCCTCTGGTAGACCGGGTTGGCTACCTGGATCTTGGGCGGCACCTCACGTTGAGGGAACAGCCGCTGTGGCACTGGGGCAAGTTCACCCTCAGTGCCCATAGTCTGGCGCGGCGCGCTTGGTGTAGCCGCCGGCGCTTCCGGGGGTAACTCCCCCATGAAGGGCGTACGCCCCACCGAGTATGGTGTGGCTCCCTCGTTGGGAGTCACAGGTGTCGCCCCCTGTCCGGGGCGACCTGAGATAGGCGTGAGGAGGGATTCCCCCTGCCCCTGCGGGCTCGAAAGCCCCGATCCGGTCTGGACATCAAGGCCATCTGGCAAACTCGCCACAATCTGACTCAGAATAGTATTCGTCATCGTGACCACCAGGTCCGGCAAAGTCTGCCGCAACACATTGGTCGCCTCCCGACGGACAGTTTCCGCGAGGAGTGGATTGTCGACTCCAGTTGAGTCTCGGTCCGCCTCCGGGAGTCCGCCTGAGGGGTAACCACGTTCCTCAGGGGTCTCAACCGGGGGCATGGGCGCGAGCCCATCGCCGACCAACGGAGGTCCGCCGTCCTCCGAAAGCCTAGTTGGCGACGGCTCCAAGCCAAAGTTGGCTCCAACCCGAGTGGAACCCGCGGGGACAGTCCTCACCCCTTGGGACGTTCCCGTTGAGTATACCACACGGTGGCCAGACTTCGGCCCACCCACATCAGAAGTGTCACCCTGTGAGGAACCACCCACACTTGGGCAGCCCTCAACGTACTCGTGATGGTGTCAGCGACCCGTGCCAGCCAATAGGGCGACAGGGTGCGGGGAAGAGGATGGAGGTGGTGACGGTGGTGGGTCTGGGGAAGAGGACGGCGCGACGTCGGTGGTGATCGAGAGGGTTCAAAGGGTGAAGGTCGTCTTTGGTCTGTGTCTGTGGTTGCCCTTCCGGTCTCCCCCGGTGGCGCCGACACTCACGCACTATATACTCGCGTCGGGGCACCCGAGGTGCCCCAAAGCATGCGTTTCCCCGTCGCTCCACCGGTAGGCACAAAACGGCCCAAAAACAAAGCATGGCTCTCAGAACAAAGCATGGGCGGGCGTGCGCACTAAAGGAGTGCAGCCCCAGTTTGCCCCAAACGAAGGGGTCCGGCGTGTGGCGCCTAGGGCGCCGCCCCAGCCGGCTCCAGACGCCAGTCGGCCCGAAGGTCCGAGAGGCGTGTAAGCACGATTCGATCGAGTCGGCCGAATCGGCCAGCCGGCTAGCCAGTCACATCGCTGCAATGCTGCAGCGAGGACATTTTAACGGACTCGCCAGCTGTGGCAGATGTGGCTCGTCATGGGTGCTGACGGTGGCGCCTTTCGACAGGCCATGATGGGCTGTCGATGGCTGCTGTCGTGCGGCCGGCAGACACCGTGAGACAGCGGCTGACTCATCTTGCGTCTGGAAGGTACACCGCGTCATGCCCCACAATACAAGGAGTTGATCCATGTTGCCAGGAGTTGATTCGGCAGGATCTGTAAGGAGAGGTCCCAGATATTATCCCTTAAGTATTAGGCATGGGATTAGGGGGGAAATCCTTACACCTCCCCCCCTTAGGACGTGCGTCGAAGGAAGGCGTCGAGAACCTCAGGTGCGTTGTCGGGGTCTTGCGTGGTTAGCCAGGTGTTCTCACTGACATCGCAGCCTTTCCACTTGACCAGGTACTGCAGTCGTCCACGGCGTTTTCGTGACCGAATAATGGAGTCCACTTCGTACTCAACCGATCCGTCCGGAAATGCTACCGGAGCTGGAGCGGGAGGAAGTCGACCATACGGATCAGCGTTGTACGGCTTGAGTAGACTGGCGTGAAAGGCGTTGTGCACCTTTCGATCAAGGACTGCTTGAGGCAGATCCAGACGGAACGTAACATCATTGATGTTTTCAGTGACTCGGTATGGTCCCGAAAACTTGGGCATCAACTTGCGAGCGCCCTGGAAGGCGTCCGGCATGAGGTTCTTGGTCCTCAGGAGCACGAGGTCGTCGACAGCGATCGTACATGGTCGGCTTCGACGGTTAGCGTACGCCGAGCGCGTCTCATTGGCCTTCTTGATAGCGGTAATGGCAGTCTCCTGAGCTTTTTGCAGACTGCTTAGCCAATCTGAGACTGCTGGTAGTTTCGATTCCTTGCTCTCGACGATGTCGACAGGTACTGTCCTTGGTTCAAAGCCGTAGTTCAGGAAGAATGGGGAGTACGTCGTGACCGCATTGGGTGACCGGTTGTAAGCTACTTCTGCAGCAACAAGGAAGAGGTCCCAATCACCCTGATGATGGTTCACGAAGTTTCGCAGGATTTCTTCAATCTTCTTGTTCATGATCTCGGTTTGTCCGTCCGTCTGGGGATGATAGGCTGAAGATGCCTTGATCTTGACCTTGAGAATTTCGGTGAGCGACTGCCAGAAGTTGGAGAAGAAGATACGGTCTCGGTCGCAGACGACGTCGGATAGTAGACCGTGATGACGGTAGACGTGATCATGGTAGAGTTGCGCTACGACTGGTGCAGTACAGTCGGGCTTCATTGGTGCTAGTCGAATCATCTTCGACAGTCTGTCCACAATGACGTAAATGCCACTGTGGCCCCTTTGGGTCAGTGGAAGAGGGGTGATAAAGTCCATGGAGACACTTGCCCATCGTTGGTTCGGTGGATCTAGTGGTTTGAGGTGACCCAGAGGTGAATGGGTGCCAGCTTTGTTCCGCTGGCACAAATCACATGATTGTACGTATCTTTGGATGTCCTTCCGCATTGTCTTCCAGTAGTATTTGGAAGCAATAGCGTTGGTGGTTTTCTTAACTCCCATATGTCCTTGGCTTGGGATGTCGTGGTAGTCATGGAGTAGTCTTTGGCGTAGAGTACCAACGGGGATGCACGTACGGTCACCTCGCTTCAACAACCTCATGTGAAGCCGGTAGGGAGATACCGGGTCTTTGACTAGGTCGGCAAACTCGGGATCCGCGTTGTACTCTTGGTCTAGGGTGGCAAGGTCTTGATCACTTTGGCTTATGGTCATGAGGTTGTTGATTTCAGTTTTCTTGGGTAGGCTTTTGATGGTCTTGGTTAGCACGCGACTAAGGAGATCTTGATTGGGAGCGTGCTTATCCGGGGCGTCTTGTGGTTGCCTTGAAAGAGCATCAGCTACGGGGTTGGAAGTGCCCTTGATGGGGATGATCTTGAAATCGAATTGCTCCAACAGCTCTAGCCACTTGACTTGGCGGTCGTTGAGCTTCCCTTGGGTTTTCAAGTACCTTAGGGACTCATGGTCGGTGTGCACCTCGAACGACCTTCCATGGAGGTAGCAGCGCCAGTGTCGAATGGCTTGTACAACTGCGAGCAGTTCGCGCTCACGGATACTGTAGCGCTGTTCGTAGATGTTCAGCGTCAATGAGAAGTAGGCCACTGGGCGTCGTCCTTTTCCGTCATCTTGTTCAAGGACAGCGCCAACAGCATACCCACTGGCATCTGTGGAGACGAAGATTGGGTACCTCTTTTCAAATGGCCTCAGTACTGGTGCACTTGTCGTCAGGGTTTGTAGTTGCTCAAAAGCCTTCTGGGCGTCAGAGTTCCATTTGAAGTCGACGTTGCCAGTAAGCCTTGTGAGGGGTGCAGCCACGGATGCCATTCCCTTAATAAATCGACGATAGAAGTTGACCATGCCGAGGAAAGATTGCACATCTTTTTTGCTCTGTGGCGTTGCCCATGATCGAATGGCTTGGACCTTGTAGTCCCCCATAGAGAAGCCTTCGTTGGAAATGACATAGCCGAGGTAGTCCACAGTTGTTCGCGCAAATTGGCATTTGCTGAGTTTGGCGTAGAGCTTGTGCTCTCGCAGCTTGTCCAGGGCTTGCCTTAGGTGCTTTAGATGGTCTTCGTAAGCTTCACTGTAGACCAGGATGTCGTCGAGGTAGACGCAGATAAACTCGTAGAGATAGGGTCGGAAGACGTCATTCATTAGGTTCATGAAGACCGCGGGGGCATTTGTTAGCCCAAAGGGTAGCACGGTAAATTCGTAGAACCCGTATTTTGTTCGGAACGCCGTCAGTGGGATAGTATCAGGGTCAAGCCGGATCTGGTGGTAACCTGATCGGAGGTCGATCTTCGTGAAGTACTTGGCCTTTCGCAGTTGGTCGAAGATGTCGTCAATTCTTGGTAAGGGATATGCGTTCTTGATAGTGGCTTTGTTCAATGCTCGATAATCGATGCACATTCGCCAGCCACCGTCCTTCTTTGCGGCAAAGAGTACAGAAGAGCCCCACGGTGAGGCACTTGGTTGGATGAACCCCTTTCGTATGAGGGTTGCAAGTTGTGTCTTGAGTTCATCGAGTTCCCATTCAGATAGGCGATAAATGCCACTGCGACGTGGTTGAGCGTCCTCCGTAAGCTTGACGCTAAACTTGTGACTGCGTTCAGGAGGAAGTCCATCGGGAAGCTCTTCCGGGAAGACGTCGGCGTACTCGTTGAGAATCTCTTGGACGTCATTCTTGTCTTCAGCTTCTCCCATTTTGATCGCATTGATGTCAAAGGTGCTGGAAGGATCTTCGGATTGCAGGTAAATGGCGAAGACAGGAAGTTTTTGAATAAGGTCCTTGGCGAGGCGTTGCCTACTAATCAGGCCATGGGGTTTCTTGAGGGAGGCAGTGATGGAGATGTTCTTTTGGTTAAACTTGAAGGAGATCTTGTTCTTCTTGTTGTTGATTTTGGCGTCCTTGTCGTCACGCCATTTCTTTCCGAGGATGATGTCGTACGCACTTAGGTCGCATACAGCAAACCGAAGACGTTCTTGGTATGGGCCGATGTGAATCTCTAAGGGTTCAATGGTCTCTGCGAGGACGTGGGAGCGACCATCGGGCATGTTAGCCGTGAAGTCCGTTTCTTTCGTGGTCACATTCAGGGTATTCACGAGGCGCCTTGATACGACGTTAATGGGAGATCCGTCGTCAAACAGCACCTTAACAAGATGTCCAGTGACAGAGGCAGTAGAAAGCAGAAGCCCGAGACGCGGGCCTTCAAATGGTGACGACATGTTTTCAGGAACCGAAGAAGCGTCTGGCACCGGTTTTGATGACGGTTGCTGCTTCAGTTCCGCTGGCCTTTTGGGCAGTCCTTGGCCATATGTCCTTTCTCACGGCAGCGGAGGCAGAGGCCTTCACGCATGCAGCGCTGACGCTCTTCAGGCGTGAGTTTCTCGACTTTGATGCTGGAGATTTCCATGGGAATGACACCCGTCGTGGATGGCCTCGCAGATGTGCCGCCGAGGTGCGTCGAGGCACCAGCCTTGGCAGCCTCCACGCGCAGAGCGTCAGTCATGACAGATTCAAGATCCGAGTAGGTCTTGAGACAAAGAGCCTGCCAGATGTCCCGCTTCAAGCCTCGGGTGTAGCGGTCAATCTTCTCGGCTTCCGTGATGTCAGGGATGTCCAAGAGGACGCTCAGAAACGTCCTGTTGAACGTTCCGACGTCTTTGATTTGGCGCCACGAGTGCAGCTTGTCTCGTGCCGCTTGTGTCTTGTTCAGTGGACTGAAGCGGCGAATTAGAGCAGAACGGAAGGATTCCCAGTTCGGGACAGCTGTAGTCTGACTGTAGACCTTCCACCAGTCGAACGCTTCGCCGTCGAGGAAGGTGCAAGCAATACTGCACGCATCGTCGGGGTCACTCAGTCGCAAATTGAAATCCATATGCGAGCACCACGCTTCAACCGTCCCAGGTTTACCGGAGAAAGCCACGGGTTTGTTCGGCCTCGCGGATTTCATGCCACTAGTAGTGGCCCTGGCCTTGGCTTCGGACAGTTGCTGCTTAGCGTCGGCTAGTTCCATCTTATGAGCCTCGACTTGTTCGCTCATTTGCGCGACAAACGCTGTAAGCTGGGTCCAGGCTTCCATGGTCGGTGCGTTCGAGCCCGAGCCCGGATTGGCCGGGTTGACACCCCCTGGGATTGGTGCATCCATGGTGTCTTGGGTTCAAGTCCGAGGCAAACAAACTTACAACCCAGATTTCACAAGACTTGCTTGGGGAGGACCCCAAGGAAGATCTCGGAGATGTAGGATAGAAGTTTGTCTGCAGCAGTAGTGGTGTACACGATTTGGATAAGTGCTGCGCTAGTTGCAGCAACGTTCCAAATGATGTACAGCACTACTTCGAGAAGCACAAGAAATTCGGTTGAAATCACACAAACGGATTATTCAGAAGCGTCCGTGCACAGGCCCGAGTCGGGTCGTGTCGGATTTCCAAGCGGGGGGATCAATGGGGGAAAATCGGGCTCCTAGGCCAGATCCAGGGGCATGTCAACAGGTGTCAATCGGTGCGGCGCGCCAGCGTGCGGTGATGATCCTTGCCACGTGTGTGCCGCTCGAAATGTTCCACCGACTCAAATTCGCGACCGCCGGGTTCGCAACGGGGAAGGGTGTCCGGGCGGTTAATTACGTATCGGTGGCGACGGGATCCGCGGTGATCACGCAGCACAGTGAGGCTGTTGCACCGCACACCGCACGGATTGCAAAGGAATTTCCGTTGCGCCCCACGGTGGCTCTTGGCAATTCGGCGTTGCTCACGCTGCTCAACCGCGCGCGCGGTGGTTGGCTTGATGTGACCAATCACCGGTGGCGGCGGGGTGGTGTAACGGCGCCCCGATTCTTGGGGGGGCAGTAACAGGCGACGGTTTACGCGGGCTGCCGTGTCCTTGGTGGCAGGGCCCTTGCCCTTGCCCGAGAGGGGGGGCTTGGGTGCGGCCCGGCCCGCCGAGGCGAGGCGGACTGGGACCGCCGGGGTAGGAATCGAGTGGGCGCCCGCCGGGGGGTTGTGTGCCCTCGGGCGGGCGTGTGCCTGCGGGGAGCCGCGTGCCGACGGGGGGCCGCGTGCCGACGGGGGGCCGCGTGCCGACGGACCGTGGGCCGTGAAGGCGCCACGGGTCGTCGGGGGTGCGCGGACCGTCGGGGGTGCGCGGATCGTCGAGGGTGTGCGTACCGGGGGGGTGCCACGGGACGTGGACCCGGTATCGCGCGCCGAGGCCGCCGAGGATGTCGGGCCGGCCGCCAGTGCTGAGGAAGAGTATTCCGAATCTGATGTGGATCTCACTGGGATTCAACAATCGGTTGACCAAAAGAAAAATTCCGTGAAAAAAAAAACCACAAGGGTTGTGTCAGGAAATTGTTCGTTCGGTGTGATTCGTGGAACCCGCTACGTTCGTATTACAATGCCCGTGGCAAGCCGAATGTAGGGGGCAACACGACTGCACAATCGCAGGGAGAGCCAAATCAAAAACGGAATCGCAAGTCACCGCCAGGTAGAAAAGCCAAACTATCTGAAGCTACAACATGTGAGGAACCATTCACACTTGGGCAGCCCTCAACGTACTCGTGATGGTGTCAGCGACCCGTGCCAGCCAATAGGGCGACAGGGTGCGGGGAAGAGGATGGAGGTGGTGACGGTGGTGGGTCTGGGGAAGAGGACGGCGCGACGTCGGTGGTGATCGAGAGGGTTCAAAGGGTGAAGGTCGTCTTTGGTCTGTGTCTGTGGTTGCCCTTCCGGTCTCCCCCGGTGGCGCCGACACTCACGCACTATATACTCGCGTCGGGGCACCCGAGGTGCCCCAAAGCATGCGTTTCCCCGTCGCTCCACCGGTAGGCACAAAACGGCCCAAAAACAAAGCATGGCTCTCAGAACAAAGCATGGGCGGGCGTGCGCACTAAAGGAGTGCAGCCCCAGTTTGCCCCAAACGAAGGGGTCCGGCGTGCGGCGCCTAGGGCGCCGCCCCAGCCGGCTCCAGACGCCAGTCGGCCCGAAGGTCCGAGAGGCGTGTAAGCACGATTCGATCGAGTCGGCCGAATCGGCCAGCCGGCTAGCCAGTCACATCGCTGCAATGCTGCAGCGAGGACATTTTAACGGACTCGCCAGCTGTGGCAGATGTGGCTCGTCATGGGTGCTGACGGTGGCGCCTTTCGACAGGCCATGATGGGCTGTCGATGGCTGCTGTCGTGCGGCCGGCAGACACCGTGAGACAGCGGCTGACTCATCTTGCGTCTGGAAGGTACACCGCGTCATGCCCCACAATACAAGGAGTTGATCCATGTTGCCAGGAGTTGATTCGGCAGGATCTGTAAGGAGAGGTCCCAGATATTATCCCTTAAGTATTAGGCATGGGATTAGGGGGGAAATCCTTCCACACCCGAGCGAACTCCCGACTGAATCGGGGTGGCCTGTTGCCCGCCCGCACTTCCAGTCCTGCTGGCTTGTGGGACCTCTAGTCCCTCTGCGACCCCAGGTACACCTACCTTTGTCTCACCAGTATTCAAAGGCCCCGGAGTACGTGCGTCACCCGTGTACTCTCCGGACGACGGGGGGTCCGAACCAGTCATGATCGCTAACGATCAGTATGACACGGTCCAAGTCCACCGTTCCTCTGAGACAGAGGGCCCCCTACACCCGGGTGCACCCGGAGGTAAAGTTTACCTCTGTACCCTGGTGCTCCACCAAATGTGGCCAAAACCATTGGCACACGCGACACCCAAGTTGGGGCGGTGCGCAAGGGCTGCCTCCCGTGTCGGGGGAACCGGAAGAAGTGCAAGTCGCACACACTCTATCCCTGTTGTGGGGCAATCCCCCCACTGACAAACAAGAAGATCGTGTGTGGGCCAACAGTTTCTTGGTCGGGACGGGGCAGCAAGGCCAAGCCCCGCTGTCCCTCCCCTTATCCCCCCAGGGTCCCCTCAGAATCTCGCCACTCAGAATCTCCCACCCCAGCACCTGCCCACGGGGCCACACGAAAACTCAAGACGATAAATGCAGAAAACCCTCAAATCCCAGTTGGATTTACTTCTAAGCTAACTATCTTAAACTTAGGGAATACGGACCCAAATGCAGGGGGTGGAACGGATCAGGCTGGTGGCCTGCCGCCCCTTGCATGGCACGTGTTGCCCCCCTACCTGGGGATCAGTACTGCCACAGGCACCCGCCACTTCGCAGATACGGCAGTCAAGTCGGGATTCGAGCCGCTCCGCCACGGCAGCCTGCCCCGCTACTGTCGTGGGGAAGCGAGGGCGGGGCGGAGCGTCGAGGATGGCATGGACGGCCTCGCGCAGTATGGGAGAGACCGTCGACTGAGCTATGTCCGACACGTTACAAGAAGTGCTCTGGCTCCCCCCTTGGCCAAGCCAGAACACGACTACGAGCAGTCGAACGCGAGGCTGTATTGACGGTGGACGCCCCACCGCGCCGTCGCCATCCACGCGCAAAAAGGGCAACACCAGCTCGTACAGAGCCTCAAACGACGACGGTGTCATCCACATTTTCGAGAAGAAATACGGGCCATCGCGCTCGTCAAGCCGTCGTATCCATTCTTTGCCGTTGACACGCACGTACTGGCAGGGAGCGACACTTCCGGCCTTAGGGAACAGCAGCGCGATGGAAAACGCCAAAAGAGCGGCCGTGTCGGTCTCTTCGTCGCTTGCATCATCGAGGATATTGGCCTCCCTCCTATCTAGGCCCGAGGCAAAATCGTCCTCAGGCGGCGGCTCATCCTCCCCGGCCAAACCACCCACATCAGCCTCAGCCAAAAGAGCATCCGCATGGGAGCCACCGTCGGACAAAAAACCTCCGGCGCCATGACCGACAGATAATATGTCGTAGATATGGTCACAGTCGCCGAGGGGGTCATCCCAAGCTTGGTCGGCAGGCTGAGCTCGCCTACGTGGCATCTTGTTCTCGGCAGCAGCACAGAAAGGGGCGTGGGCGCGGGGCATGTGCCGGTAGCAGGTTGACTGGGATGGTGCGGTGGGGGTTTGCGAGCATGGAAGAGCACTGAACGCTGGATGACCTTGAGGGTGGCCAGCCCTGTGGAGCGACGCAGCCCTCTTTATCGCGCAGGTGGAGGACGAGAGGTATAAGCCGAAAGGTCGAAAGGGTTTACAAACACAAACAGGAGGTAAACGACCCGCACAGGAGCGATAGGGAAGAGCGGGTAAGTCAACGCGGCAGGTTGGGCGGAGGGAGTGCAGTCAATGAAGGACGAACAGGACGCCGGAAGGTGCAGGAAGGACGATGGAAGAAGGAGGGGAGGCGCAAAGGAGACACAGAGCGGCCAGCGGGACACATGCAGATACAGGATGGTGGAGCGGGGGGATGTCACGCAGGCAGGCTGGGGACGGCAAACAGCAGGGGGGGGGGGGGGGGGGGGGGGCGGAGGAGGGGAGGGTAGGAGGGGGGGCCCGCTGGACAGCCGGCCAACAACCGGTGCCGTACGCGTTGGGAGGTGACGCACAGTCCCCAACAGCGGCAGCGTGCAGACAAAGGAAGACATGGCGGTGATGGGGGAGTGACGGCGGCAAAGGATCGCGGCGCAAACCACACCTGACGCGAATGGCAACGACCATGCGAGGGAGGGACGAGGGGGGGGCCGACGTGCGCGTGTTGACTGAACCTGGCGCAGACACTGGAGAAATAAAGCAAGAGGGGGGGGGGAGGGTCCGCCATTGCCAAGCGTTCGCGCTTGGAGACTCTGCTTGCCGACGGCACCCGAGTTGTGCTGGCGCGCTGAACGACTTGATACGACTTCTTTGCTTTATCGGCAGTTGATTTCGGCCCGATCGATCGAATGGCTGTACTTTATCGCGGTCCCATCGCTGGTCCCAACCCTAGACCTGGTTCGGGAGGCAGTCTGGTGGTGGGTCTAGAAACGACTCAGTTTACTATGAAATCTGGAGCGTGGACCCTGCACTGGCCCGGACCTGGTCCAGAGAAGGTGCTACCGAATTGGGCCCTGGTAGGCGGCGGGCCTCATGGGCATCTGCCGATTCAAGTTCGAACGTGCGCATGTGCTGGGACTTGCTGGTGGCGGTCCTCGTGTTGCATGCTCCTATTGACACGCCCCACCAAGAATCTTGAACCCTGCGGCACGTGATCACGCCACGGGTACGCCCCGCCTGAGGCTACCTCATCTTCATCGATCATTGATGAAGAGGTCGTCATGGCGGCATCCTCGTTCCCACGCACCGCGTTGCAAGGGGGGGGGAGCGCACGATCTTTCTCAATGCGCTCCGTACGCGAGAAAAAGCTGCCGGTCAGCGAAGGGTCCGCCCCGATGCTACAGCGCAGTCCTCGCGTGCGCGTGTCGGGGACCCCTCCTCGCCGATCTGCGCGGGTGCTAGCTACGCGGTCCTTCGCGCCTCGCGGCGCTGCCCACACCCTTCTTCTATTGCCCCCGTTGGTCTGATCCGACGACGTGCGGGCGTGGGAGGGGGCGTGCCGCCCGCGGGAGTGCCGCCAGCGTCCACCGCGAGGCCCCGTCGCGCAGCTCGCCACTACCCTGGCCGCGGACCAGGGCCCGCGCGGGCGGTGCCCGCTAACCAAATGGCTGCCACGGCGTGTGGCTACCGCGGCCAAGTGGGCGACGACGACGCCCCTGGCGCTACGGCTCTAGCAGCGGCGGCAGCGGAAATGCCACGCAGCGGGCAGGCCCCGTCCCGGGGCGTGGCCATAATGGCCAAGCTTGGCCGTCATGGCCACGCCCCGTGACGGGGCATGCCCGCTTAAGCGGGGCCCTCAGGCACCACGCTCCCCCCCCCACTCCCCCTTTTCTGCACGGGGGGGGGGAAGGACCCTCATGAGGGGCGGCGGCGGCGGCGATGGCGACGGCTTCCTCCTTTGCCTGCCCACTACGCCCCCGCTGGGACCCGCCTCTGCCCATGTCAGCGGCGCTCGAGTGTTGCGGTTGCGGGCGTCCCTCCTGCCCGTCGGCACCGTTTGATGGGAAGGCAGGGGGGCGACGTCCGCGCCGCGCCGCACCCGCGGCTGCCAAGGGCGGGTCGCCCCTGCTGGGACACGCCTCCGCCAGCATCACCGGCGCCTGCATGTAGGGGCCCCGCTGGTGGTTGTGGCCGCCGCGAAGCTCCTGCCAGTTGCGTTGTTAGCTGCCGGCGTGTGGCGTTGTGGGCCACATATCCCCTAGCGAAATGTTTCCTGGCGTTACCCAGGGTGGGTGATCGTAATACGAGGGGTTGTTAAATCGTGAATTGGCTTCGAAAGGCTTCCGAATTGGGTCTGCGGCCTAGTCGCTGGGGGCGCTTATAGGCTAATCTGAAGGTCACGGGTTTGATTCGGTGCTCTCCGTCTTCCACGTCTCTTCAGATTTCTGGGTGCGTGATCAAGGTCATAACGCTACACGACGTCACCGGTGCCGAGCGCTCCGCCCTGCCCCGCCGGTCGCAGCGTCTCGCGGCGCTCTCGTCGGCGGGGATGCGGCGGCCGGCCCCGACGCTGGCGGCCGCTGTCGACGGCGGGGAGTTGGGGGGTGCCGCCGCCGTCGCCGCCACCACGCTTGGTAGCCCCGGGGGGCGGGGAAGAGGTTGCCGCTGCCGTCACTTCCTTCGCTGCTGCTGCCGCTGCTGCCGGCCGTCGCGCCAGCTCTTCTGACGTGGGCTCCGCGGCGCCCGCTTGTCTTCTTGGTACGGACGGCGGCGGTGGCCAAGGCGGCGGCGGCTGTGGCGCTGGGGAGGAAGACGCCGCCGACGCCGCGGCTGTTCATGACGGTGGGAGCGAGGGGGGCGTCTCCGCCGCCGCCGCCGCCACTGCTGCCGCAGCCGTAGCTCCCGCCGCCGCCGCCACTGCCGCCGCCGACAGTCAGTATGGTCTCTTCAACGGCGGTGCCACGACGGACGCGCCTGGTCGCAGCACCGCTAGCTGCGGCGGCTGCAGCCGCGGCGGCGAAAGTACGGGCTCTGGCGGCGGCACAGTCGCTGGGTGGACGCGCCGTCGTTGCCGCTAGGGGCGGGCGCGCCGTCGATGCCGCCGACGTTGTGGGTGCCGCCTCTGTTGCGCGGCCGGGGCCGCCGCCGCCGCTCCCAACCACAACGACCTCCACCACCACCGCCGCCACTGCGCGACACGCTCCTGCCACAGACCGTCTTGGTTCAGCAACCGCTTCGGCTACGAGCGCGTGACCACCAGAGCCGACCACGTCCCTCGGTTGATGTGAGCTCGTAAGTCAACCGTGGTTGTTGACATACGTGCACATATCAACCTAACAGATGCTGGGCAAGGCGGGTGAGCCGCCAGTGGTATCGCGGGCGCATCGCTCGCGGGGCCACCGTGTGAGCGCCTAACGCCCAGTGCGCCAGGCAGTCCACCACACATGCCCCCCCCACTGGCAGCCGCCTGGAACCACGCGGACGCGTGGCTCCACAGCTGCAATGGGGGATGACAGCTCAAGCACTCGCTCCGGCCGGAACAGCGGCGGCAGCTGCGGCGGCCGCGGCGGCGGCTGCCGCCGGTGGTCCGCCGGGGGGGGGGGGGGGTGCGCAGGTCTGTGATGAGGTGGACGGGGACCCGCCCGTGATACTGGCGGCGTTCGGTTGAGATGATGACCGCCCTGACGGGTCTGGCGTCACCGCGGCTCCGACCGCAGCAAAAGGCGGTAGCGGCGTCGGCGTCGACGGTAGTGGTCGTATGGGCGACTGCGGACATGGTGTGTGGCGGTGGTTGGGGCGGTTGCGGCTGTGGCAGCGGCGGCCGCGGCGGCGGCGGCGGCGGCATCGGCGGCGGCCGCGGCGGCGGCCGCGACGGTGGCAACGCGGTGGCGGCGGCTGCTGCTCGCCGGTGGGGCGGCGGCGGCTACCGGCGGGAGGACAGCTGCTATCCGCGGGAGGGGCCGCTTCTGCCGCAGGGGGGGCGGCTGCTGCAGCCGGGGCAGCGGCTGCTACCCGTGGGTGGGCGGCTGTTACTGGCGGGGGGGCGGCTGCTACCAGTGGGGGGCGGCTGGTACCTTCGGGGGGGGGGATCGGGCGGGCGGGGGGGGCGGCTGCTGCAGCCGGGGCGAAGACTCCTACCGGTGAGGGGCCGCAGCTACTGGGGCGGGGGCGGCCGCTTTCTGTGGGGGGCGGCTGCTGCCAAAGAGAAGCAGGCTGCTGCAGCCAGGAGGGCGGCAGCTGCAGCCGGGGCGGCGGCTGCATCCGTTCGGAGGTGGCCGCTACTGGTGTGGGGGCGGCTGGTACCGGCGGGGGGAGCGGCTGGTTCCGGCAGGGGGGGCGCCTGCTGCAGCCGGGGTGGTGGCTGCTACCGTGGGGGGGTGCCTGGTGCCGGCGGGGGGGTGTAGGCCACCGGTGGCAGGCGGCTGATTCCGGTGTGGGGTAGCTGCTTCTGGAGGAGGGGCCGCTGCTACCGGTGGGGGTGCGGCTCTTACTGGCGGCGGCTGCTCCCGGGGCGGGGTTGCTGCTACCAATGGGGGGCAGCTGGTACCGGCGGGGAGTGCGGCTTCTCCAGCCGGCGGGGAGGCCGCTACCGGTCTAGAAGCGGCTCTTATCGGTGTGGGCGCGGCTATTATCGGGGGGGCGGCGGCTGCTGCCGACGGGAAGGCGGCCGCTGCAGCCGAAAGGCAGATGCTAATCGCGGGGGGCGGCTGCTTCTATGGGGGGGCCGGCTGCCGCAGCCGGGGCAGCGGCTGGTCCCCGCGGGGGGGCGGCTGGTACCAGGAAGGGGGCAGCTGGCAGAGGCAACGGGGGCGCCTGGTCCCTGGGGGGGGGTACCAGCCGCCGCCGCAGCTGCAGATGCCGCCCACCCCTCGGTATCAGGTGCCGTCCCCCGGGTAACAGCCGGCCGCCTGGCCGCAGCAGCTGCACTCCCCCCCGGTGGCAGCCGCCCCCCCGCCGTTATCTGCCGCCGCCCCGGCTGCAGCAGCCACCCACCACCGGTAGCAGCCGCCTCCCCCGCCGGTTTCAAACAGTCCTGCACGTTATCAGCCACCGCCCCGTCTGCAGCTGCCGTTTTCCGCCGCTCGCTGCCGCCCAATCGCCGGTAGTAAGTAGCCACCCCCCTGGCTGCTGCAGCTGCACCCCCCACCGGTAGAAGCGGCGCCCAAGCCAGTAGCGGCCGTCCCCGACCGGTTGCAGCCGCCGCCCTGGCCGCAGCAGCCGTCCCCCACAGGTGGCATTTAGATCCCCCTGCGTGTACCAGCCAATCCCTCGCGGTAGCCGCTGCCGCCCCAGCTGCAGCATCTGCCTCCCACAGGCAGCGGCCGCCTCCCCGCCTGCAGCGGCCGCGTCCTTCGCCAACAGCAGCGGCGGCCCACCCAGTAGCAGCCGCCCCTCCACCAGTTGCAGCCTCCGTTCTGGCAGCAGCAGCCGCCCGCCACGGGTGGCAGGTTCCCCCCACGCCGGTAGCAGCAACCCCCCCACGGTACCAGCCCCCCCCCTGGCTGCAGCACCAGCCCCTCCTGCCGGTACCGGCCGCCATCCCCCCGATACCAGCTGCCCCCCCGGCTGCAGCAGCCGATTCCCACGCCGGTACCAGCCGCCCCCCAACAGGTACCAGCCGCCCCCCACGCTGCAGCTGCTGCCCCCCCCCCAGAAGCAGCCGCCCACCGACCGGAAGCAGCAACTCTCCCTGATGCAGCAACCCCCCCCCCCGCCGGTACCGGCCGCCCCCACCGGTAGCAGGCGCCCGCTTCGCCGGTACGAGCTTCCCCCCCGTGGGGCGCGGAGGGGGTGGCGAGCACCACAGTGCTCGAGCGCGGCTTTCCGGCTTCGGTGAGGGGGAGCGCGGGCAGCGAGCGTCGCACAAAGACATCTGCTGCCGTTCACTTCGGGCGTCGCCGTCATCGGCGGCGGCTCCAGTGGATGGCAGCACTTGCTCGGCGGGTGCCAATGGGGGTGGTTGCCATGACCGGCTGATGTAGTATGACGCCCGGTCTGAAGCTGGCGCCCGTTCGCGGGAACGCAGTTCAAACCAGGGGGGGCACGCAAGCGCGCCCACGTGGTCGTGGGGAGCACCTACGTCGCTCAGTGGGCCGTCAGTAAGGACCTAAGCGAGCCGTGTGGGCAGGCTGTGTAAGGCGATTTGGCAGCCAATAGAAATCGCTTGGAAAGGGTTGGATGCCCAGGCGTCGCATCTAGCCCCCCTTTCCAACCCTGGCAGTATCCGTATTGGGGGCCAGGGGGGAGGTTCTTGAGGGTAGCTCCGAGGTCTCCCCGGGGTCATCTTGTAAATTCAACAGTGCTTTTTTGAGTTCTTGCTCCCTCGGGCTTTCGTCCTTGTCACATTCACCTCTGACGGGGTGGGCGAGTGGACCACGGAAGGGCATTTACCTGTTCCTTCCTGGCCTGTCTGTGGCTTTCTGTGTGTGTGTGGTTGTGGGGTCTGTGAGGGCCATAACGCCACAGGCAGTGCCGCCACGCAACCAGCACCACACCCACGCTATGCGGCAGGAGCTGACGGGAGCGGCGTCCGGCGGCGACTGGTGTGTGTTCTTCTTTTGCCCGTGGACGTGGGGAGGCTGAAAAGGTCAGAGGGAGGAGCATTCCTTTTACCACTGGCGGCGACGGCGGCGTCAGCAGCAACAGCGGCTGTGGCGGCGGCGGCAACAATTGTGCAGCGGCGAAGCAGCTGTGTGGCTGGTGGCCGACTGGCGACGGCGGTCGCGGCTGGGCTTCCCCCCCCCGCCTGTTGTGATACGGTGCAGCACCAGGCTGCTGGCGGGAGCGGCGGCCGCTTCGTTTCCCCAGGCGGTGGCCCATGAATGGCACCCCGGCGCCGGTAGCCCTGCCTCGCGACCACCGCGGCGGACATCACGAGGCAGCACCGTTGTCGCGGGCGATGACAGCCCGGCGGGTGAGGAAGCCGTCGCCGCTTCTGCGACTACGTCGTTCTTGCTATTTGCGGCTGTGGCAGCGGTGGCGGCGGCGGCGGCGGTGGTGGCGGTGATGGGGCGGTGGCTGTGGCGGTGGGGGCGGTGGCTGCGGCAGCGGCGAAGCGCGTACATCTCTAGAACAGGTGTCGGTGGGGGTGCCGCCGGCCCTCTGATGGTGGATGGGCGGTCCCGGCGGTGATGGGGGACACCCTACCGGGCAGCTGTCGGGGTCCGTGACGCGTTTGGCCGTCGACGGCGTCAAAGGACGTATAGTTGATCGGGCGTTTTCTGCCTCGGCCGGCGGGCCCCCACCATCGGAGCTGCCACCGCGGCCACAGCGGCGCGGTGGACACAGTGCCGCGGCAGCGATAGGCCATGGCCGCCGCTCACCACTCAGCAATCGCGGCACGCCGATGGCGCTCGCCGGCCGCGGGCCGCTGCGCGCCCCACGGGCAGGGGGCCGTGTCCCCCCGGGGGGCCAGAGGTGGAAGATAGGTAGTGGCGGGGGGATCGCCCCCCCCCCAGTCCGCAAAAAGACGCCCCCGGCGCCGGGCCCACCCTTGGTTGACCTCCCCAACTGTAGCATATCCGCCCACCGTACCGATTTCCGGTATTTACGGGCAAGTAGCCCCCTTGACTGGTGGTCCCAGCCTTGTTGGTCTGGGTCCGCTTGTGGCTCGCCCTTTGGGGGACTACTTTTGTTTTGCATTGTTTATCTGTCCTTGCTTTGGAGGGATCTTTTATATTGTTTACTATGCTCGTAGCGATCGGCCGTCCGGCCTTCGCTCGGTCGCTCGACCGGCATAATTGTTTCGCCCGGTGTAGGCGACGTGGGGGCTCGCCGCTGCCGTTTGGCCGGCTTGCTCCCCATCGAACGTCCTGGAGCTAAAGGTCTGTCTTCTTTGCCTTTACGGTAATAGCTCCCTCTTTGCCTTCCGGGCGCCGGTCGGTCCCATATCCTTTTATTGGGTAACACATATTCCACATTGGTGGAGCAGCAGGGGACACTGCTCGTGTGCGGCGCTGCCGTACACTCGTACGTGTTCCTTGGTGCCTTGTGGCAGTTGTGTTGACGATCGCTTGATTGGGTGTTGCCGGGCGACATCACCGATCGGTGAAGGCTGGACGACGCCGGGCGTCGTGCCACGAGGACCTTTTGGTCGGCGACGCAGGGCGCTCCGACGCGAGTACGCCGGGTTGCGATATGGCTTCGGGAGCCCCTGATGGCGCTCGGCGCTCGAAGGGTAAGGGGATTGCCCTGCCTTCGGGTTACACGCCACCAGGCGGAGGGAGCGGAACAAGCCGCCGTCCGGCACCCGATGCTACCCCCCCCAACCCTGACTCGGAGGATGTCACTAACTCCAAGCTGGAGAGCTTGAAGGCGGTGGTGGAGGAACTTCATGCCCGTCTTGAGGCCCAAGAGGCCGCCAACAAGGAGTTGGAGAAGTCCAACACCAAACTGGTGACCACTCTTTAGGAGCTGAGAAAGCCAACCTCAAATGAGGCGTTTCGTCAACGGACGACGTCGAACCGACAGTCGGTGGGCAAGATGGCCCGGGGACCTGCTCCAGGGGCGTCCTACGCCAGCCTGCCTATTGGCAATCTTCAGATGAAGAACCGTCGGATTCCGCGTGTTGGAGCGTCAAGTCGAGGACCTGAAGGTCAAGCCCTCGACTAAGCGTTTGAACGCACGGGAGGGAGGCGCATCATCCGCTGAGGACGGGATGTCATCCGACAACTCGTCGTCCTCGTCTTCCTCGTCTTCGGACGAAACTGATGACGGTCGTAGGGACCCTTCCCCGCCGTCAAGCCCAAGCTCATCGAGCAGTGAGTCCGTTACGAGCAGCTCGGACGCACACCGTCGACGTGCGCGTCGTCACCGGCGCCGACCGGCGCCCGCCGCTGGACTCACGGAGTTGGGTGACCGAAATTTGGTCATTCGACCCGGCAACAGCCGCTTCAAGTCACTCCTGGATTACCGGACCTACTTCCTGCTCCGACGGAGCACCAAGTACACACCATCCATGGTGAAGGACGCGAGAAAGATGAACAAGCGCCTTGACGGCGCGTTCCAAGGTCAAGAGACCTTTAACGGTGGCGACCCCCTTGTAGCATCCCTGGCCCCGACTTGGCGCCGACCCGGGACTACAACCAGAGGGCACCAGGTGCCAGAACACGCCCGCCGTGTGGTGATGGTTGGCGGCCGTGGCCCGTGCCCGGCACTGGGATGCGGTGGACTACGCTATCCAGACGTGAGAGAGGGATTTCTGATGGGTTTTTGCATACTTGTGAGGGACTTGATTTGAGAGAATTTGAGTGTGACATTAGTGAGTGGGAATAGAATTAGTAGTGATAGTGGCCCCCGACCTGACGAGGTTAGACTCGGGTCGGGGCCACTCGGGGTTATGTGGGGGCTACCTGGCCAACGTGCCGAGGCTTCCCCCAGATGCACGTTAAGAGGGACAGCGAGGCGCCCTTGGCCCGCGCCCTCAGGAAAAAGACAACTGCGCGTTTGCTTTCCTCTTCCCCGTGTGCACTACCGTGCGTATCTGTTTGCTCTGCGAGCAGGCACGTGAGGCAACAGGCATACCATTCTCGTAGTTCCCCTTTCTGTGTTACCTGTCCCTTTCCCCCGAGGGATATTGACACGTGTCTGAGAGGATCGAGTTTTATACCACATATTTGGTGGAGCAGCAGGGGAGAGGAGCGTTTGAGAAGAGACATTTGGGAGCAGCGGTTGGTTTGTTCCTGTTCAGTCTTTTTCTGTGGTTTGGGAATTATTTGCACCTGTTCACGGGAATCCCATTCCTGGCTCTCCAACCCCTCTCTTGTGGTCTTGCGATCTTTGGACACGCAGGCAACTGGACTGTGGCTGTCAAGAGACCAACATGGCTACCCTCCCTGGCACGACGGCGCCCGAAGGGGTAGACCCGGCGTCTCTTGACGCATCCCTGGTCACCGCGGGGGACGGTGCCGAACCCGGCGTTCTCCCTACGGGTGAAGCAGACCTGGGTGTGACATCCGGTAGCGGACTGGAGTCTACAGGCGGCCAAGCACCTCCTGCTCCCGTTCCTCCGGCTGTTCCTCCTGTGGGAGCCACCCCGGGGTCAACGGCGCTTGAGTCCGCTCGCAGCAGACGTCTCCCTCCTGTCGGTTCTACTCCTCAACTTCCAGGGATAGCCCCTGGTGTGTTTACTCCTGTACCCACACATGGCAGCTGGGTGTATACACCTCTTCCTGTGGGCACTAGCAGTGCCAGAGGCACCGCTGTGACTGGTTCCACGGGTCTCCCTGAGACCTCGACTCCTGGGACCGGCCAAGCTTTTCCCCCCCTTGCATCCTATGGGGCGGGGAGCTCTAAGACCGGTAACCGGAGTAGCCGGAGGCGTCGGCGTCGTCGCCGTCGCTCTAGCACCAGCGAGACCAGCTCCTCTAGCTCTGAGGAGGGATATGACTGGGATGCATCTCCCGGTCCCACCCGGCGCAGGCTAGTCGAGTTTGACTTCCGTGCTCACCAAGGGGGAGATGCCACCCTGAACAAGGTCACGTATTGGGGTAACTACCGGCTGGAGAACCAACACCAAGGTTACACCCGGAAGATGGCCAAGAAGATGGCATCCCTGAACCGGCGAATGCAGCCGAGCTTCGGGGGACATCCTAAGTTTTCCGGGAAGGGACCGGCGCTTATCTTTGCCTTCCTGCGCCGGTTTGTCAAGGCATGCAATGACAACGATGTGTCCGAGGGCAAGGCTCTCTACCTCCTGGTTAACTTCATGACCGGAGAAGCAGAACAGCGGTTTGCACAGGTTCTACCAGACTCTGCCGGACACATTGTCGGGCGTACCGTTGGGAGTTATCCGGAGGCGGTCAACTGGCTCTTGTCCAACTACGCTGACGCGGACTCCCTGCGTAAAGCAGTCGGCAGGCTGAACCGGGCAACCATGGAAAGACAAGAGACTCCAGAGGCCTTCGCCCGTCGTGTCCGGGAGATGAGCGAGGCTTGTGGCAACGTTTACCCTGAGGACAGGCTCAAGATGATCTTCTCGGAAGGGCTTTCTGAATATCTTCAAGTGGATGCGGAGAACTACAACCAGGAACATCAAGAACATACCTTCCAGCAGTTGATGGCCTACACCCAGGGCAAGTACCAGCAAGCCAAGGCCCTCCAAGCTCCCATGGTATCAACTCCCAAGCCGTTGTCGCGAGTTCGTCCCGGACCCGACAAGTATAAGGTAGGTGATAGCCCTGTACCGGTACTCGCAGTTGGCGAGGCCTCACCCGTGGGGTCAGGGGACAAGTGGGGCGGCTTCGTTTCTAAGGACCAATCTTCCCTGGTCGCCCCCAAGCAGGTCAAGAACCAGCGGTTCCGGTCTTGCTGGCTGTGCCAGAAGGAGGACCACATGTCCTACCAGTGCCCGACCATTCCCAAGGATCTCCAGGAGAAACTCAAGCGTCAAGGACTGGTGCTTGCATAGGCGGTCAACTGGGCTGACCGGCGAGCACCCTCCAAGATGGACAAGGCTCAGGTACACGCAATCCGAGTGGCAACCTTACAGAGCATCACGGAGGCTCTGGCAAGGGAAGCTCCTACGGACTTTGACCTGGAGACCGAATCCTCTAAGGACTCCTCGGACCCGGGAAACGAGTAGGGCAGGCGCTCTCCCAAAGTGTCTTCCCGAACCTCCAACGGCAGGGTACTTCTACCCGTTCTCCCCTTGCGTGCCGGGAGAAAGGACGGCAGTTACCTGCTCAACTGGTAGCCGCCTGGACACCCTGTTTGTTCAAGGGGACCTTGCTCGTCCTGCGTAAGGAGAACCTCAAGATTAATGCTCGTATGCGTGTGGGGGATAGCCTCCCTCAAGCTGTTACGCCGGTGGTTGACACGGGAGCCGGACCAAGCGTCATCACTGACAACCTGTTACCTCCGGGCTGGCGTCGACATGCCTGGAGAGCGCCTACCAAAACCCACATTGTCGACGCATCAGGTCAAACCCTACGACCGCTGGGCCGCCTTCCCGTCGCCATCTATGTCAACAATGAACCAATGCTTTTTCCCCTTCTAGTAGTCAAGACCCTATCAGTCCCCCTTATCTTAGGCTGGGACTTCCAGAAGCAGCATGTCAAGAGCATTCTACCCGGAGAAGGGAAGGTGCAGTTCAACCATGGGTTTGTGTCACCGGTATTGGAGCATCTGGACGCCAAGGTTCGTGTAGCCAAGAACAAGAGGGATCGCATCCCACCCTCTACCTTAACTCTCTTCAAACCGGTGCTCCTACCTCCTCGCTCGGAGACCAAGGTTCAAGTAACGACCCGGATTGCAGGTCAATGCCTGATCTATGGACGTAAGGAATTTCTGGCGAAACACCGGTTATACTTGGCCCACGGACATCACAAGAAGGTAGAAAGGCACACCCCGTTCTCGGTGCTAATCGTCAACGTGAGCCGGAAGCCAATAACCCTCGCCAAGGGCACCCGAGTTGGTGCAGCAGAGCCTTACCGGGGGTCCGCCCGTGCTATGAGCAAGGAAGACCTCTTGAACCTGCAACAAGAGCTGGCATCCAACTTGACGGCCTTAGACGTACCTCCGAAACAAGAGCAGGCTGGCAGCGCTACTCCGAAGCCCGAACAAGCATCACCCGGGATGCCGAAGGTCAAACAAGAAAATGTCCCTCCCGACTTGAAGGAGGCACTGAAGAAGCTTCTCCAGGAATATCGGCACCTGTGGTCGGGAGAGCTGGGCAAGATGGACGCCACTCTACACCGGATTCAACTCAAGCCGGAAGCTAAGCCAGTACACCTGCAACCATACCGGGCTGGACCTCATCGCCGGGATGAGATTGAGAAGCAGGTTAGTAAGATGCTCAAGATGGATGTTATCGAGCCGTCTGATGGCGAGTGGGCCTTCCCGGTGGTAGTCGTCCCGAAAACCTGGCGGCCACTTCCGTTTCTGCGTTGACTACAGGCGCCTGAACGAGATGACCGTCAAGGATGTATACCCGATACCCCGGATGGATGATTGCATCGAATTTCTTGGTGATGCCACCCTCTTCTCGACGCTGGATTGTAATGCCGGTTACTGGCAGATCCCTCTGGCTGACGAGGACAAGGACAAGACCACCTTCACGTGCCACCTGTGACTATTCCGGTGCAAGCGTCTTCCTTTTGGTCTCACCAATGCTCCGGCCACCTTCCAGAGAGCCATCGACATCATCCTGTCGGGGCTAAGGTGGAGAACATGTTTGGTCTACCTGGACGACATTATAGTTTTCTCCAAGACCCCAGCAGAACACCTGGAGCACCTTCGAGAGGTCCTGGCCCTCCTGTCCAAGGCTGGAGTTACCCTCAAGGCCGAGAGGTGCCACCTGTTTGAGACTGAGATGGAGTACCTGGGGCACGTGCTGAGTCCGGGGGAGCTCCGAGTCAATGAGAAGAACATCAAGGCTCTCCGGCATGCACGGAAACCTAAAACCCAGACGGAACTCAAGAGCTTCCTGGGTATGTGCAACGTCTACCGCCGGTTCGTACGGGAATATGCTCTGATTGCCCGGCCATTGACCAAGCTCACCAGCAAGAAGCTTCCCGCACAACTCCCGGCGTTCGACGAGAAGCAGACCGCGGCCTTCGAAGAGCTCAAGAAGCGCCTGACCACCACTCCAGTACTGGCGTTACCCAAGCGGGAGGGCCAGCTTGTTCTGGAGACTGATGCCTGTGGCGTCCAGGTGGGGTGCTCACTACTCCAGAAGCAACCTGATGGGCACTTCCTCCCGATAGGCTACTACAGTCGCGTCCTGACTCCAGCCGAGAAGAATTATTCCACGACGGAGCGCGAGTGCTTGGCGGTCGTGTGGGCTTGCTTCCTGTTACGTCCATATCTTGAAGGACAAGAGTTCCTCATCCGGACGGACCACGCCAGCCTAAGGTGGTTGCTATGTATGGACAGCAGCCAAGGAAGGGTCGCCCGGTGGCGCTTACGCCTTTCGGAGGTCAAGTACAAGGTGTGCACCAGAGCAGGGAGGGAGCACCACTGCGCCGACACCATGTCCCGGCTGGAGACTCCTGCAGCCGACACCGGTCCCTTTCCGGAGGAAATACCTTGCTTCATCCTCCCGAATGTTGGACGTGGCTGGCATGCTCCCCTGTATGAGACACCTGAAGCTCATCAACCGGTGACCATTCACCGGATGCTGGAGGCACAACTGACGGATCCTCAATGCTTGGAGCTTCGCCACCAAATGGACCTGAACCGGAACAGTCGTTTCTCCGAGTCTACAGATGGACTCCTGGTACGGGTGTCACCCTTCGATGGGGCAACTCAAGTCTACGTACCCCGAAGTCTGCGAGCTGACATCCTACGCCTAGAGCACTCGTCTCCCCAGGCCGGACATCCTGGCATCAATCGGATGTATGCTTCAATGCGACGGCATTACTACTGGGAAACCATGGCCAGCGACGTCCATAAGCACCTGGAGGCTTGTGTTTCTTGTGCAAGGAACCGGTTGTCCCAGAGGAAGAAGACTTCTAATCTATGCCTATTCCCGGCGGCGGAGTCCTTTGCAAGCTTAAGCATGGACATCCTGGGGCCCCTACCTGAAACATGTAGCGGCAACATATACCTGCTCATCATTTGTGACCGGTTCTCCAAGTTCACTCGAGCAATCCCGCTGAGGACCATTACGGCTCTGGATGTCACGTCAGCCTTCTGCGAGTACTGGATAGCTGCCTACGGCCCTCTAGACTCTGTCTTAACAGACAATGGCCCCCAGTTTGCATCCCTGTTCTTCCAAGGAGTCTGTGACCTGATGGGCATCAAGAACTTGTTCACCACGACGTACCACCCGCAAACGAACGGCCAGGTGGAACGATTCAACCGGACCCTAGTGGATATGCTACGGCACTACGTGGAGGAGCACCAAGAAGACTGGGATGAGCTCCTGGCTGTCCTTACTCTAGCCTACAACTCCCGAGTTCACCGGACAACGGGGGTCGCTGCACTCGACTTTGTCACCCCAAGGCGACTGACCAACTTCTCCCTGGAAGGAATACCAGACGGTCTCCAGCCTGCATTGAAGTCAGGTCCCAAGGCCAAGGATGAGTTCCTGGAACAACTGAAGCTCCTGCTCCCCAGAGTCAAGGAGTCAATCTCAAAGACCCAGGAGCGATACAAGCGGGACTATGACAAGGAAGTCCGGGAAAAGAACAAGGAACTGGGTGGTGGCGACTGGGTTTTTGTGGACAACCATAGCAAGACCCGGGGGAAGCTGGACTCTAAGACGGATGGACCTTATGAGATCCTGAATACGGATGGCTGGACCTTCCTTCTAGACGTGGATGGCTCCCCGTACCGGGTGAGCAGCGACCATGTCACCCGAGCTCCACCGCCAAGCAAACGGGACTTGACCCGGAGCAAGCGGGCCGCAGTACCCTGGCTATCCCAAGAAGAAGGCCGGGAATATGTCTACGTCAAATTTGTCGACCATGCCTGGAGAGACGGGCGCTTTTACCTGCGAGTACGCTGGTTCGGTTTTAACCCAGCAGATGATACCTGGGAACCCTCAAACCGGTTACCCATCGCGGACGTCTGCGCCTACACGCGACGGAACGGGATTGAGGGCACTCCGGTGGCCAGAGCCGGCAAGATCCTGGAATCGGACTCGGAGGAGGACCAGGAGAACGGGACCGATCAAGACCCTCAGGACGAGCCGAGCTCACCTGCGACGGATGCGGAACAAGAGGATTGAGAAGAAGGGAACGGGTAAATCAAGGAAAACAAGCACCCGCTCGAGCAACCCTTCTCTCCGCCTCTTCCCTCCTCCCTTCTCCCAAGACTCTCACCCTCCTTGCCTCCAAGTACTACTCCCGGCGCGGACGCTGTGCAGCGGGAGCGTCTTCCAGCCTTGTCTCCGCGGCACGACGGGAACCGGAGGAAGGCGGGATGACGTAGTGCGGTGGGCGCGGCGCATCCAGGCATGACGCCGTCGGAGTAGTACCGGTAGTTGCCGGGCGCTCACGCTCATCCAGATATGCCTGTTGGCGCCCCTGGAAGCCAGTGAAGGTCTCTGACCACTGCTGGGCCAAGCCATGCCGCTTCAAAGTCGCCAGAAGTTCGCCAACCACCGGGCTGTCCGACATCTGACCGCTGTCCGCGCAAGCAAACACCCGGTCAACCACGTTGTTCAAGACGCTGGCATAAAAACCCAGCACCAGGGAAGACCCGACGCCTTCAACCTGCACCGGAAGACGACCCAGCTGGTCTTTAATCATACCGACGTCGTACTGGTCGCATGTCGGGCCGCCTTGGTTCAGGTACCAGTCAGGCACCCGGAAGCGGGTAAGGCGCAGAGTCGGCGCCGGGATCTCGAACCGCCCCGAGGATGCCACTACCGGACGGTCCACAACAGACCCAGAAACCGGAGTCTCCAACTCAAGCGGAGGCACAGGGCCGCCGACGTTTGAAGAAGGCGCCCGAGGCAGAACGGCCGGAGTAGTCGGCGACCGCACGGCCAACCCCAGACTCGCGGCGGACAAGCGCGGTGCCGGAGGAGCTTGAAGCACCGGCACAGGCGGAGCGGAACGCAAACGCGCCGGCGACGGTCCAGGCGAAGCCACCGGGATGACAGGTGCAACAGGAGCAAGTGGAGCCGCCGCAGACGCCCGACCGACCGCCGCGGCCCACCCCGACTCTTGCACCGGCGGCCCACTTGGCAGAAGATCGACGGCGACCGGAGCAGGAAAGCTGCCTAGCTGCGGCCACCCCGGAAGCGGTGTCGCTAGCTGCACCTTGGCCGGAGAAGACTGGTAGACCACCTGCACCCAACCGAAGCCATCCCGACGCGGGCTGTTCTGGTCGGCGATCGCGTTCAAGAAGCTCCGGTCATGCACCGGCAGCCGACGCCGGAAGTCAATCATCGCCTGGAAGAGCTCCTTGTACTCCTCGTCCTGGCTGCACAGGAAGTCGACGGTCAACTTGTCGACAATCCAGACCATCAGGAGATCGGGGAGAAACCAAAGCCGGTTGGACAACAAGACCTCGTAGAGCCAGTGGTTGGCCGCCAAGACCGTCATCTCGGAGGTGTACATCATGTACGGGATCGAGTGGAAGAAGCCCTTGATCGACGCCTGGGTCAAGGCGTCCAAGAAGTACCAGGTGAAGGGGATGCTGGATGGAGCAAACCCGACCGGGATCTCGATTTCCTGCTGCTGCGGGATGACCTTGGGGTAGTACGCCGCCCGGTTAGCCTTGTCCAGCTTCCAGAACTCCTGATGGTTGCAGCTCACGAGGAAGTCACGCTGACGCCCGCGTCGCTCACCTTGCTCCCGTGCCGGCGACAACTTGGAGTATTTCCGGGTCAGGAAAGGCGGCTCCAGAGCGACCATGCTCGGACGGGGATCGCAGTTCAGGCTCCCCGACCCCTTGAGCGCCTCGTCCCAGACCTTAAGTGCCCGGTGGACGTACCCTTCCTCCTCTGGCCACCGGAGAACGGACGCGGACACGCGACGCTCGGTCAAGGGTAGATCCAGCACCAGCGCGAAAGGGAGATCCTCCAGACGAGCAACTCAAGAAGAACCCGAGAGGCTCTGGGAGCGGTCTTGTGCCAGGCGCATCTGGTCCGCCGTATGAAGACGAGTCTTGTCCATCTCGGTCAAGACTCCGCGCTGGAGTTCCTTGCGCCAGATGTCCAAGCAATCTTGTTGGCACTGGGCCGCGCTGGCGTTGCCGACCACCGTGGAGTAGCGCTGGCCCGCCCGAGGATCCTGCCGAAGAAGCATCTCCGGGAGACCCATGGGGGGGGGTCTCGACCGGGTGCAACGCAGAAGCCGGGGGAGCCCGATCCGTCCCCGCCGAGGCGACCGGCGCCGGCACCGACACTCGAGGAACCGGAGGCAGGAGAGGGGCGCGACTACCCGAGTTCTCTTCCGCAACACTTGCCGCCGGAACCACGGGCCCAGCTTGGATCTCGGAACTGGACATGACGTCCAGAATCCGGGGGGAACGAGAGGGCCAAGGTGAAGGAGAAGGGGGGGGGGGCAGAATCGGAGCAGGTGATCGTGACCGGGGTGAAGACGCTCGACCTCGGCACCGGTCTGGACGTGCTCGAGGCTGTGCACGGTGGCACCTGGTTCGGCCCGAGGACGTGCCGGACTAGGGAGGGAGCTATGTAGCATCCCTGGCCCCGACTTGGCGCCGACCCGGGACTACAACCAGAGGGCACCAGGTGCCAGAACACGCCCGCCGTGTGGTGATGGTTGGCGGCCGTGGCCCGTGCCCGGCACTGGGATGCGGTGGACTACGCTATCCAGACGTGAGAGAGGGATTTCTGATGGGTTTTTGCATACTTGTGAGGGACTTGATTTGAGAGAATTTGAGTGTGACATTAGTGAGTGGGAATAGAATTAGTAGTGATAGTGGCCCCCGACCTGACGAGGTTAGACTCGGGTCGGGGCCACTCGGGGTTATGTGGGGGCTACCTGGCCAACGTGCCGAGGCTTCCCCCAGATGCACGTTAAGAGGGACAGCGAGGCGCCCTTGGCCCGCGCCCTCAGGAAAAAGACAACTGCGCGTTTGCTTTCCTCTTCCCCGTGTGCACTACCGTGCGTATCTGTTTGCTCTGCGAGCAGGCACGTGAGGCAACAGGCATACCATTCTCGTAGTTCCCCTTTCTGCGTTACCTGTCCCTTTCCCCCGAGGGATATTGACACGTGTCTGAGAGGATCGAGTTTTATACCACACCCCTCGGTGTCTTCACCTTCCTCACCACCTTTCGCAGAGCTTGCGACGCGGCAGGGCTGACCCACGGCCGGGCGTTCCCTTCAGTCGCCTTCCGGCTGGCGGGAGCCGCCAAGCGCGCATTCGCCAGCGCGGCCAACACGATTGTTAGTGGCAAGCACTACGAGCTCACCGTTTATGGTGAAGGAGTCAACTGGCTTCTCAAGAAGTACGCAACTCACGCCGGCCTGGCAACAGCCTATCACGACATCATTACGATGACTCAAGTGGACGCGGAGGTCCCGCGCGTGTTTGCCTCCCGCGTGGAGGCGGCGTGCGATCGCCTCTGCGGCCTGTTCTCCGCTCAAGACGTAAAGGACGTCTTCATCAACGGATTTCAGACCTCATCAAGCCAAACGTCCGCGTCCTGGACAGTCAATTCCCCGACCGCCCAATGGCGGACACAGTGGCAGCTGCCCAAGGATTTTGGGAGGGCGCCACTCGCCTGCGGCAGTCCATCAAGGCCAGCCGGCCTGCCATGATCAAGGTTAGTCAAGTTAACTCTACCCTGGGGCCCCAAGCGCGCACGGTCGATCGACCATTCGACCCTGTTAAGGCTGTCCGCACGGACACGTCAAACCCGCGAGCTAACGACATCTGTTACAACTGTAACGAGCGCGGGCACTTTTCCTCTCAATGCCCTAAGCCCCGTCGTGAACGACGTCAGGCACGAGTGATGGCACTCATCGACGACTCGGTCCGCAAGCAGATCAACGCGATCGTCGAGAACGAAGTCCTGCCGGACTCGGAGGACGATGACGTCGGACGCGTCGACACCGGCGACGGCAAGGCCGACTCAAAAAACGAGTAAGTCGAAGACCGACGGGCAGTCTCCCCGACGCATCCTTGCCTGCCCGACAAGCTAGACTTAAGGTCACAAAGATACTGAGCAAGGCTCACCGACACTATGAGATCGCTGCCTGTATAGGCACGGAGCTCGCGAATACGCGCAGTATGAGACCCATCCTTGACACCGGAGCTGGCGTCAACCTTATCCGGCCGGACGTCCTACCGCCACATTGGCGCGATTACGCCGACACGTTAACCAGTGCACCGCACATTGTTGATGCCAACGGGCAAACTATCGAGGCTCTACAAGCCATCCATTTGTTCATCGATACCGGGGGGGTTCAGGCCTTTGAGCGTTTCTACGTTACCCCCAACCTGTCGGTCAAGTGCATACTCGGGACCGAGTTTACGGACAAGCACGTGCAGTCAATCTGGCCCCGACTCAAACGTATCGTTTGGCGATCCTCGAACGATCGTTCGACGGCTCACTCTCCCATCTTGGGCATCCAGTGCGACAATGTTATGGAACCTCAATCGACCGGGGGGTCGACTAAGGTCCGTGCTTGTAAGCAAACACGCCTCAAGGGCAAGACCGAGGAATGGATCATGGTCACTTGTGACACTCCGGGACTGGTTACTCTCCAAACAAACGCACGATTGTGCCGACACAAGACCATGGCAGTCGCCCGCGGACTGGCCACCGTCAAGCCTGACGAACCATTCCTGGTTAAGGTGTGCAACTTCGGGCCAGACACGGCCATCCTCCGAAAGGGGTGCGTCCTCGCATTTGCCGAGCCCCACCTTGGGCAAGTCCTCGCCGCCCCGACGGAGGATAAGGGGTCATCCGACCCGGAGACCGAGCAACCCAAACCGTCTATTGCTGACATCAACCTCGACGGGGCACCCCAACATTTGCATGCGCAAATCAAGTCGATGTTGGCCAAGCATGGCAAGATGTGGGACGGGACCCTCGGGGTCATCCACGCTACAGAGTACGCCATCGTCACTCCACCTGGGGTTGCCCCTCTAAGGGCCCAGCCCTACCGGACCGGCGCGTTCAAACGTGCGATCATTGTCGATCAAATCAACAAGATGTTGAAGCTCAAGGTTATTAAACCAAGTCACAGTGACTGGGCCAGTCCGGTCGTCATCGTCCCCAAGAAAAATGGGAAGGCCCGATTCTGCGTCGATTATCGACGGCTCAACAGCATCACCACGAAGGACGCGTACCCCCTCCCGCGCATGGAGGACTGCCTCGACTCCCTTGGAGACGCCAAGGTCTTCACATCTCTCGACGGTACCGCTTGGTACTGGCAAGTTCCATTGCGGCAAGAGGACTAAGAAAAGACGGCGTTCACCACGCACTATGGCATCTTCGACTGGACAACTATGCCATTTGGCTTGACCAATGCCCCGGCGACTTTCCAACGTGCCCTGGATATTATCCTCTCCGGACTCAAGTGGCAGGTCTGCCTCGTCTATTTAGACGACGCTATCATATTCTCGGCAAACGCCAAACAACACATCCATGATGTGGACAAGGTCCTTACCCGACTACGGGAGGCTGGCGTGACTCTCAATCTTGAGAAGTGCAAGTGGTTTTCAACGAGGTGGAGTACCTCGGCCACAGCATAACGTCAGGTAAGCTCCACGTTCTTAACAAGAACACCGACGCCCTTCGTCAAGCGACGTTCCCCAAGACCAAGACTCAACTCAAAAGTTTTCTCGGCATGTGCAACGTCTATCGACGATTCGTCGTAGACTTTACCAAGAGGGCAAGACCGCTCAACGCGTTGACAAAAAAGGACGTCCCACCGGACCTGCCACCACCCTTCACAGAGGAGACGGCAGCCTTTGAAGACTTGCGCGACGCCTTGGTGCACCCACCAATCTTAGCCTTACCTAAGGCAGGTCGCGAGCTGACGCTCGACGTCGGCGCAAGTGCTTACCAACTCGGCTGCACATTGCTCCAAGCGGACGATGATGGCAAGGCACAGCCACTAGGCTACTGGAGCCGCGCCCTCAGCACGGCAGAGCTCAACTACTCCACAATGGAGAGAGAATGCCTTGGCATAGTGTGGGCCGTCCTCAAGTTGAGGCACTTTCTCGAAGGACAACACTTCATCATCCGATCGGACCATCAAAGCTTGAGCTGGATATACAGCACCGCTGACTCTAGCGGTCGCTTGATGAGATGGCGTACGCGCCTCGCTGAGTTCGACTTCGAACTAAAGTACAAGCCAGGTGCCAGTCACCACCTCCCAGACTTCCTCTCTCGCGCTGACAACAACGCGATGAGCGACACGATCAACGATGACATTCCATGTCTAGCGATGGCCCAGACAGCACACGGCGTCCAAACGGACAGGTACACGGGCACAACGGATCCCGAACCCCTTTACTTCTACGAAGTCATTGACAAACAACAATCGGATGATTTCTGCAAGTCGATCATCGACAGTGTCGCAAACGGAGGCCACAAGTCATTCTACCTCGATGACAACAACGCGCTACGTCGCAAGACTGCGTACGGAGACCAACTGGTCATCCCCAAGTCGCAAGAAGATGTCATCTTGAAGCTCCAACACATGGCCACCACGGCCGCCCACCCGGGCATGAACAAGATGTACTTCACAATGAGAACAAAGTTCTACTGGCCATCCATGATATCGGATATCCACAACACCATTACCAACTGCACCGCTTGTGCCCAGAACCGCCTGGCGTTGCGTAAGCACACGACGCCGCTGACCTTGTTCCCTGCGTCGGAACCGCTGACGGAATTGTCAATTGACATCCTCGGTCCCTTGCCGGCAAGCAAAAGCGGCAACCGGTTCATCTTGGTCATTACCGACCGCTTTGCAAAGCTAACTAAGTGCACAGCACTCAAGACCATCACGGCCATCTCCGTCTCCTCCGCTGTTATTGAACATTGGATAGCCTGCTATGGCCCACCGGACAAGATCTTGTCCGACCAAGGACCACAGTTCATGTCGAACTTTTTCATTGCCGTGATGAAGGTGCTCGGAGTGGAGACGGTACGCACCACCGCGTACCATCCTCAGACCAACGGTCAAGTCGAGCGGTACAATCGTACCATTGCGACGCAACTACGTCACTACGTGGCCGAGGACCCCAAGCGCTGGGACGAGCTGCTGCCCGTCCTCACGATGGCTTACAACAGCCAACCACACCGGTCCACTGGACTAGCACCCTTCGAACTTGTCATTCCACGACGCATCCCGAACCTATCGGTCCGCAACCTGCCACCCGGCACGTCGGTAGCCCAACGAGGAACCCTCGACGACGGCTCGCCGCTCGCGAGGAAGCGCGAGTGCATGGCCCGACTGCGGTTGCAGATCCCGGCCGTCGTCAAGGCCCTCGCCAAAACTCAGCAACGTTACAAGCGTAACTGAGACGCCCACATTGGGGAACGCAATCGCAAGATTAAGATCGGCGACTATGTCTATACGACAAACCACCAACGAGCCAACAAGCTGCAGAGCAAGGCCGTAAGGCCATTCATCGTCGTCGACGCTGACGAGTGTACGTTCATCATCGACGTCGATGGCATCGAGAAGCGCATCAACAGCGACCACGCCACAGCGGCACCGCGCCCGGACGACTGTGACGAGTCCACTCCACATCCACTTCTCGATGGGTTTGACAAACCACGGCCGGAGCCAACCATCAACGACGAATACGTCATCGACAAGCTCATGTCCCATCGACGGTGCGGGGATTCTTACGAATTCAAAGTCCGATGGTATGATTATACCCCTAAGGAGGACACCTGGGAACCGGTGGAAAACGTGCCACGTAACTTGGTGATATGACACCTGCGTTCCAAATAGGTAGAAATACCAGGATACACGTGGCGAAAAACCACAAAGACATCGGCTCGAGTAACTCTCGCAACAAGTGTTGCGGACATCAAGACTGTGACTACTAAGTCATGGGACCCCACCATCATGGCGGTCTACGTCGACGCATGGGGGGTGATACAGGCTATTGTCCAATGGGACAACGCAAACCGCTCCATTACGGAGAGCATCCCTGTCTACTACATGAAGGCAACATTGCCATCGGCAAGTCGTAGCTTTACCTTCCCCATATGGGGCCAACACAGGGAGCTACCGGAGCTCACCCGGCGGTACGGTCCCTTGGTATACCACGCAGGTACAGGCGTCACGACCACTGAGCAACCTCACTCAAAAGGCACACGCCTGAGAATACCCCTAGTACACACCCTCGACCAAGTGGTCACAGACCTGCAAGTTAATCCAACGGACACACTCTTGGTCACTCCCCGCTGGGAACACGCCGCCTGGTTTACGAAGGCCAAACGGCTTTGCTGCGAGTACATACTCTTGAATCCGACATCACACCACGACTCGGTGTCAACACAATGGGCAAAGACTGCCTTCCACTTTCAATGCAAACGCACAAGAAACAAACACGCCAGTCGGCAAGGCAAGACAAAGCTAGACTGACAAGACGCCAATAGGCACAACGCTCGACACATCGTCAAACAACCCCTCAAGTACCACGACGGTAACGACCACGCGCGTCCTCGTCGTATGACGGACTGCGCGAACGCACGTGGCGAACCGGCGCCGGAGTAGCCGGCTCCTCCTCGTCGTCCGACACGGGCCGCCGGCGCCGGCCAAGAATGGCACTGACGTCGACGCGACGAGGACTCTCACCCCGCGCCTCCACCACGGGAGCGTGACGCAGCTCAGCGAGCACGCTGCCTCGAATCCGAGAGGGGTCTGCCATACGGGACATGGCCAGCAGAAGCTCCTCCACCGCCTGAGACTCGGTCATACCACCAACCCGACGGATAACGTCCTCCATCTCGACGGTCTGGCGCGACCACGCAACTGCCAAGGCACCGGCCGTCGCACCGCGAGGCACACTACGGCCAGCCAAGGCATCAACGCGCTCCGCGCCCAACAGGGCAACCGCTCCCACGCGAGCCCAGTCGGACGGCCACATCGGCTCATCGCCACCGCGGCACGTCGACGGCTCAGCAGCACGGTCACGTGACCCACCAACCGCCGGCGGCGAAGGCGAACAAGTGCGATCACGCACTCGACGACCCGCATCACGACCTCCACGGTCGACCGACCGGCCCACACCGGGCGACTCCGCCGAAGTGGCATCGTACTTCCAGTCGAACGAGCCGCACGGCTGGCGAAGAGCAAAGCCATACTTGGCCGACGGGTCACGCTTGACATACACCTCAAGAGCGGCCTTCGTGTGGTAGTCACGACGACGAACGTCCGCGACCACGGTGGTCCAAGGAAAGACGGAGTGCGCCTCCCGCATACGCTGGTACGTCAACAGTCGCTCGTCACCGCCGGGGCCGTCAGCCAGGTGGCTTACGCTCAAGCCGTCCAACCACCCGACCACTTGGTCACTCAACCGGCAAAACAGTCCGTCGTGGACCAACCAGTGTACCCACGCGGCAAGCAGGAAGCAGAAGAACTCGTCGAAAACGATGCCCCACGCCGCGTTATCCGCCTCCGTCAGCCGAGTGGCAACGTAAGACAGAGCCACCGGCGTCTTCATGTATGGACCATACTCGGTCCACCAGGACGGGCGACACGGAAGCCAACGCTTCAAGTCGAAGAACGGTCGCGCACGGACCAGACTCGAGGCCCAGGCAGGGGCCAGCAAGCCCCGACACTCAATCGACGCGAGGTCGTTCGACCGACGAAAACGAATGGACGTCGTCGGCGCCCGGAAGGGCTGCGGGAGGTCGCTCAACGACGGACCAAAGTCGAGGTCAGGCGGAGGGTTGCCGGGGTACGCCTTGTCGGCCGGCATGGTCAAGTACCCCCCCATGCCAGGATCCTCCGCGATCGGGACGTCCAGCCGATCGGCCAAGTCGCGTTCAAGGAACACCGCACACGTCCATAAGCGACGCAGTTGCCCAAAGTTATTGGCAGCGACCGCGAAGGTCTCGGTGCTCCCAACCCGGAACCGCAGTGCCCAGGCGTAAAGGCGCCGGTGATACACGTGCAGAGCACCGGTGGACGCGTACCACAACAACTCGTTGCTCAACGACAAGACCTCGTACGCCTGCCGCTCCGGGCCTTGTCGGCCAAAGTCGGCATCCCCGTGCACATCCGAGACGGACTCGCCTGCGTGAAACGCCCCGCCAACGGACACGTCCCGGAACTTAGGCAACGCTGCCCACCGCGCGTCACGGATGCGCTGCAGCGCCAACAAGCGGTTGGAACGCGCCGCCTCCAGCAACGGCGCATCCGCCACGAAGCCGACACCATCGACCATGTAGGTCGCCTGCGGGCTACGGTAAAACCCGCGCACCGGCCGCTCGGCCTCCGAGCAGTCAACATCCGGGGTAGCCGCCGGCACGGCGGGAGCCACCTCGTCGGCCATAATGGCAACACCTTAAGACCGGCTAAGCCTTATGGGCACCGCACCGCGCCCTGGCCGCCTTGGCCACCCGCGCCGCCTTGGCCGCCCTTGTCGCCTTGGCCGCCCTTGCCGCCTTGGCCACCCGCGCCGCCTTGGCCGCCCTTGTCGCCTTGGCCGCCCTTGTCGCCTTGGCCGCCCTTTCCGCCTCGGCCGCCCTTGCCGCCTTGGCCGCCAACAGGCCAAGTGTGCCAACCGGCGAGCGAGTGCAACGGGCCGACGGGCCGAGGATGACACGCCCGGTAACCCGCGCGTCGACCGACGCGCGGGAAGGCCAACTGGCCACCGGGCGACTCAACTCAAGCGCGATGCCAAACGGCCCGAGACGCCAGGTGGCTAAGGTGGAGCACAAGTGCCAGCCGGCAATCCCTCTCCCCTCCCCGGACCCGCGCGTCGACCGACGCGCGGGAGGCAGACCCGGCCGAGCAACGACAACTAGTCGACGCCCCGCCGACGGGCACCAACGACCACCAAGCCACGCGGCTGCCCACCCCACAGACCCCCACGCGTCGGCCGACGCGCGGAGGTAAGGGGAGACCCGACGCGACGACCACTACGGTCAACGGCAACAACGCCGACCCCCACCCGGACGCCACGCGACAGAGGCCGGCCGGCCGCGGCACAAGTTCCGGCTGGCGTAGCCCAGCCACGGGTCGGCCCACGCGAGCTCGCGTAACCGCCCCGGCCACACGGCCCCGCCGCACACCCGAGAGGGTACCACACCGCGCGCGCGGGGGACCGACGCTTCAACAGCTACACCGACCGGTGCTGGCGCGACCCCCCGCGAGATTGCAGGCGGCCGCGCCACGACCCCGCCCAACTGGGCGCGCGCGGCCCTTACGTTGCACCCAGCCGGACCTCGCCGGGACGGCTCGAACCTGGCAACATGGGAGACGCGGGGGTTCCGGTGGGGGAGGGGGGGGGGGGGGGGGGGGGGGGGGGCTAGCATCGGCCTGCATGTGGCTCCCGACCCAATCAATGTCCGGAGAGTGAAGCCTCTATTGCCGATGGCGCGCTCTTGCGTTGCCTGAGGACGGCACGTGAAGGCGGAGAGGCAGGCGATGCAATGCGCGATGGCGGGAGCAGCGAGCTGCTCGCGGCGGGGGTCGCCAAACATGGGGTGACGCATCCCCGACAAGCCAACCGGGGCGCACTTTGCTTCCCGAAAAGAATTTCCCGCGGCAGTCCTGGAGGGATCTGCTGTAATTCTAGGGGCTTCTTCGGTACTTCCTTGCATCCATTAGTGACGCTCACGTCCTAGTGAGTTGCACTGTCGACGGCCTCGGCGGGAGCCAAATCTCTCGTACGCCGGTGGGTCGCGCGTCGAAGACAGTTGCCACGGGCCCACTGTGCGAGGTAGGGGGACCATCGATCTCCAGAGATCTCCGTTGATCTCATCGCCGCGGCTCTGTCGTGACCACACTCCGAACAACCTGAATGGTTCAATGTACTTCAAGTGGCTCCCCTTCGGACCACAGAACAGCGCTCGATGGGCACCCGTCCGTGGTACAAATGCTCTTACAGTACGGTTGAGTTGTTCGCTTAGTGAGGCTCAACCAATCAGTGCGTGTCTCGAGTCTGCCTGGCTACGCGTCGCGCCAGAGCTACAGGGCGGGGGGTCGTGCGGCGGTGGCGGCAGGGCTACCGGATATCCGCGTCTAGCGGTGCGGGTGGCGGCGGCATGTCGGTCGTGCGGCCAGCGACTGCGTCGACGCTGCGGCCGGCGCGGGGGCAGGCCGCGCGGGTGTGCGGCTCTGCTCGCCGCCGACGTGTGGGGTACGGTAATTACATATATACAGTACACCCTGCTGCAGTCACACGTTGGGGGGGGCCGGGGGACGCTGGCTCTTCAAACCATGAGCGCCACCAGAGTGCTCAGATGGCCGCCTTCGCAACGCGCGGCCCCAGGCGCCCCCCCCACCCCCCCGCTCTGTGAGCCCCATCCGTAGCCTGCCGCCATCCGCGCGCGCCCGCAGCACGTACGAGCCGTGGATCGGCGGTGGTGGGGGCTCCCCACCGTAGGATGCGACCCCACCAGGGACGCGCTGGGACTCAGAGCCGCCGCCGCCGCCGGTCTTGTGCCCGGGCGCGCCATCGCATCCGCCGCCACGGCCTGGCGCTTCAAGCCGCGCCCCCCCCCCCCCACCCCCAACCCCCCCGCGCCCGGAAGCCGGTGGCGCATCGCACACCCAACCCCCCCGCACCCGGAAGCCGGTGCCGCATCGACCCCCCCTTCTCACCAGCTCCCCGCCACCACCCTTTCCACCTTTGCCTGGGCCCCGCCCCCCCACCCCACTGCCGGTCCGCTCACCACCGGCTTTTGGCGGCGCGGCGGCCGAGAGCAGCAGTGGACTCACCTGCGTGCCCCTCCCCCCAGCCCCCCCCCCCCACCCCCCCCCGCCACCCACGTCCAGGCGGCGGGAGAGCGCCGCTGTTGCCCCTCTCGACAGCACGGCCACCACCTTTCCCCCCGCCCCCGACCCTTCACGTGATTGACGGGGGCCAATACTCCACCCGAGGCACGGGCTGAGAGCCACAGCGGCGGGTCGCCGCCGGCAGCACGCTGTCGCTGCACCCGCGCCACCCCCCCACGACGAGCCACAACCCATCTCACCTCCCACCACATTCCCCAACCCCCCCCCGAGCCCATCTCGCCCGACGTTTCCATTCGCATCACCCGCACGTGGCCCATCTCCCTCCTCTGCCCTTCCCATCTCCCTCCTCTGCCCGTCCCATCTCCCACCTCCCGCCCCTCCCCCCCCCCCTCCCTCCCCCCCCCCCTCCCCCCCCCCTCCCTCCCCCCCCCCTCCCCCACTCGCCTATTTGCCACCCCCCCTTTGGCTCCCCCACAAAGACGCTGTTGGCCATTCCGTCCGCTGTTTCACAGCCGCCGACGCGCGTGCGCCGTTTCCTTTTCCGCAACGCCTGCGCCTCGCCGCGGGTGGCAGCAGCGGACGGGCGCGTGTACCTATCTCGACGCGTAGCGCGCGGCTCTTGCTCCGCTCTGCCGGTGGTGGCCCTCACCCCCTCGTTCCGCACCGTTGCTGCGAGCGTCCCCCCCCCGCGTCGGTGTCGTTTGTTGCCGTCACCTCTCCGTGCCGTGCCGGCCAGCGTCACCCCCCCCGTCGTTGTTGCCGTCAAGTCCCCCGCGTCGTCGCTGCCTTCACACCTGCCCCCACGCCTTCGCTGCCGTCATTCCCCCCCCCCCCCCCCCACGCCTTTGCTGCCGTCAACCTTCGTGCCGCTAGAGCGCCCTTCCTCTGGGAGGGGGTGGCCCGACTGTTGCCCGCTCCCCGCGCGCAACCGTCGACCGCGTTAACCAACGGACGCGGACGATTCCGTGGTTTGGCCGCGAGACGACGCCCGTCCCCCCCCTCGGGCTCGCTGCGCCCCCTTTCCAATATTGTCTTGACCATCATGAGTGGCGTCCGCCGTCGTCCGGCGATGAACACCCCCCCGTGGGGTCTCCTTGGCCTCCCCGCCCCCGCGGGCTACGTCTTTGACGCCGCCCCCGTCGCCCGGAGCCGTCGCGGAAGCGGTGGAGGTGGCGGGGGTGGCGGTGGCGGCGGCGGCATGCATGTGTTTGGGGAGCTGTTGGGTGGCGCCGGCGGCGCCCATCGCCTTGGCCGTGGCGGTGGTGGCAAGGCCTCGGCCGTCGGGTCCATGCGCGGCGGTGGCGGCGGTGGGGTGTCCGAGCCGGGCACCCCCGTCCGCGGCGGCAGCTGCTGGGTGGCGGCCAAGGCGGCAGCGGCGGCAGCGGCGGCGGCGGCGGCGGCGGCAGCGGCGCCACCACCTCCAAAGTTAGTACCTGTCGATGGCGGCACAGGCCACATGCGTGTACCCGACAGCGCGGATTCTCCCCCGCCCAGCGCGCATCAGGGCCCCCCGCCCACCTCCCCCGTCACTCCCTCCACCATCCCCTCCATCGCCGCCGTCGTGGCGGAAGCGGCTGCGGAGACCGACGCGGCAGCGGCGGCGGCGGCGGTCGGCGCGCCACCGCCCGTGACCCCACTCCCCCCGTCGACGGACCGGCGGGAGCGGTGGGTGGCGGCGGGGGGGCAGGCGGCGGGCAACAGCGGGACCGCCGCTGCCGCCGCTGCCACCGCCCTCGACACTGCTGCCCCCGCCACCCTCGTACCCTTGCTGCCGCACGCGCCCCGCCCGCGGCGGGTCGTGTCGTCCCGGACCTCGGGGCGGCCTGTACTGGTGGGTGGGGGTGGCCAAGGGGGGTCCCAAGCGCCCCTGGGGGGGCCCGCCTGGCCGAGCAGTGACCCGCCGCCATCCCCGGGGTCGCCATCGTCGGTGGCGGCGACGGCGGGCGGCGACACTGGAAGTGGCGGTGCTGGTGACGGTGATGGTGGCGGAGTCTGCGGCGGCAGCGGCGGCGGGCGCTCCCCGCTGCCGCTGTCGCTGGGGAGCTCCTCCGCCGGCCCGCTCGTGCTGCTGCCTCGGCCCCGTGGGGAGCCCGCTGCGTCGTCGTCGGGCGGCGGCTCTGGCGGCGGCGCCATCGCCACGGCCGCCGCCACCGCAACTGACACCACCACCGCAGCCGCCACCGCAACCGCCGCCAGCACCGCAGCCGCCATCGCCGCCGCCGCTGACTGTGCTGACCGCACCCGCCGCGGGCGCCCCCCCCCCCTGCGGCGGTCGCGGTACCGGCCATCCGGGGTGGTGGCCGAGGCCGGGGCGCTCCCCCCCCCCCCCCGTGGAGACGAGGCACTGCTGGTGGTCGACGGCGTCGTGCGGCTTGTGCGGCGGGTGCTCGCCGCCGCGACGGGCGGCCTGCGGGTGCTCGCGACCGACCACGACGGGTGGGGGGGGGAGTCCAGCGCTGGAGTGGAGGGCGCCGCCTCCGCTGCCGCCGCTGCCGCCGCTGCCGCCGCTGCAGCCGGCGTCGCCGGCAGGGGTTATGCCGGCAGCGGGAGTGCGACCGGCAGCCTGGCCGCCGCGAACGGCGGCGGCCGGTCCCGCGCCGGCCTCAGCGCCGGCGCTCTCTTTCTCCTGACGCCCCGTGTGGCGCCTGGCGGGCACCTCCCGGGGAGCGGCGGCGTCATGCCCCCCCCGCGTCGGCGCGCGGGGCGGGGGGGCGGCGGCTGGCACTACCACCCCAACACCGCCTCCGCCGCGGCGGCCACTTCCGAGGCGACTCGGGCGGCCAGGTCGCGGGAAGCGGCCGCCCGGGTGCGGCGGCACCTTGAGGTGGCCCGCCGCTGTGCCCGCCGCGCGCTCGGCCGCAGCCAGCCGGGCGGCCCGGCGCTGCAGACGCTGTGCCGGCCAGAGCCGCCAACGGGGGGGTGCGGTGGCGCCGCCCGCCGCCGCCGCCGCGCGGCGGGGTGGGGGCTCGAGCCAGTGTGGGAGGAGTGAGAGTGCACGCAGCCCCCCCGCGAGGGGGAGGGAGGGTGAGGGAATCCCCTTCTTCTTTTTTCTTGACTTTTTAGCTCAATGAGCTGCTATTTTATTCTCCCTCCCCCTTTTTTGCTTATTACATCTCTGTCTCGTGCGCTGCTGCTTCCCGCCTTGCGTGTACACGACAGGACACGACAGGCCCTTGGTCTTGCTTTTGGATACGGAGCGGGTAGTAAAACGCCTATTGCTGTTTGTTCTTGCTGCTCTGCGGATGCAGGCTTGGCGAGGCTGTGTACGGCGAAACTGCGTGCGGCGGCGGGCGCAGGCGACGGACGGCGCCAGCAGGCGCACCGACAGCCGCTGCGGCGCGGATCGAGGCAACAGGAGGGGGTGTGCGCGCGATGGAGGGGCGGCGGTGGTGCCCCCTTGCCCGCGAGGAACACGGCCTGCCCGGTACCACTTGACCATGCTGGGTAGCAAAGGCATGGGCGGGCGATGCAATCGATGGGGAGGTGTAAGGGAAGTGCGTGCTCCTCTTGTACGTCCCGTAAGAAGTGGACGTGCACAGGTCGTGCAGTGTGGGTTTGATTGGTCCAGTGGCCGATATTTGACATGATCACGACACGTGCACGTCCACTTTTTACGGGACGCACTATAGCTATCCTTGGGCGTGAGGGCACGTCCTACAAAGTCAATATTCGCCCATATTCGTGCCACGTGGTGCCACGTGGTGCCACTTCGCAAAACGGGGGTCGGATGGCTCGCGGAGGGTTTTATTCAGAGGTGGCATGTGATTTATATTTGATTACTATCACGTTGATTTTCATGATTGTACTCAATATCATCGTGGCGCTTTTGATTATAATCACATGGGCATTCGGCGGTAACTACCATCCGAGTACTTTCGCAGAGCAAGGGGGCACCTGGACATCGCCCCCCGAGAGTACAGGTCATGACCCGGTTGTATAACTCCCAGTGACATAGCACCCTGCCATATAACTGGGAGTATCGTTGCGGCCGTTCTCGCAGGAGACGATCGCCTCTCCAAACGATCGTCCGTGATACTGCACAAATTGATGTAATTAGATTACTTGAAGAGCATGACGGTATGAATGGGGGGACACTACGGGGCTTCCCGGGCGCTTCTCCGCCCACATGTGCCACCCGTACTGGCGCCATTGAGCAGTTTACAATCCCTCACGGCATTTACATGTGCATGCGTAACCTCTGCGGTATTTCTTTTGAGCAAGCGTCTAGGGACACCCCAGTGCCCACGAGGGAGCTGGCTGTGAAGGGCTGGCTGACAAGTGAGGACGACGAGGGGGTGATGGCAGCGACGGTAGATACGATTGTGTTTGAGAGTTGTAGGAGGGCTGTCGAAGGTGGCAGTGACGGCGGTGCATCGTCCGGCAGCGACAATGAGTGCTGATTTCTCTTCTTTTAGCCGCTTCCCTCGTGCGTGTGTACACGAGTCCCAGCTACCAAGAAGGCGCAACAACAGAGGGGTCCACAATTACAAGATGCTGCCGCGCTTGGGCAGGTGGAGCGTGGATGCTCCCCATCGTTCACTGCTCGAGTTGCTGGGCGGCTCTGCCAAGACTGCTTTGTGGACGACGTCCCGGCTCTGCTACGACTGTGTCTAAAATATGGAATTGGATACGTCTCAGTGCGGTCGTCCAAAAGCATGCAGTCCGGTCCGCGTCAGATTCACGCGATCGACAGTGATGTGAGCTCTGGATCACCTGTGATCGCCGTCGAAGCGAGAACGATCGCCAGCCACACGGGGACACACGGCGTTTCCTGGGCCCCGGCGCAAGGACTCTGCATCGCTGGAAAAGGGGCTACATAGTGTGCAAGGGTGCCATGTAACCGGGTCGTGGCTGTATCAACGACGTCTCGACGCTGTCCACCAGCCGTGGCTTCCGCAACGATGGCTCATTGCAACCTCTCATCCGCCACTTGGACCATGGATTTCCAGGCAGCTCCTCCCGCTGAGGACGACCCTGACGCGCCGGCGTCAGGGGCCCCGGCTACAAGTGCGGCTCTTGGAGCATCGACAAGCAGAGGACCCCCAGCTGGCAGCAGTGTCTTGCCAGACGCAGCTGCTGACCGGAGTGCCACAGTTGCTCTTTCCCGGAAGCGTGGTCGGCCGGCGACAGAGTGCAGCTCCTACCTCACGATCGACAAATCCAACCGCAAGATGACCTGCGGGGCGTGCCTGGCCCGCTTGTCGTGGCAGGTGGGCCGCTACCAAATCTCACTTGCTCGCCTGCTCCAACCTGCTGGGCATGCTTAGCTCTCAAGTTCTGAGTGAAGCCGGTGAAGCAACGACAGGAGCTGGTTCCAATCGGGATGATGGCGTCAATGGCGCTTGTCAGAATCGTGTGCTTGCGCAGGGTCTGGACGAAGGCGATGGGACTGATGCCCTGGTCGCCGAAGATATAGCGAGTGTGGCGGGAGCGTAGGAGCTAGTTTCCCGACTGGCAGCCGTTGCTGATGCAAAGAATGAGTAAAGAGACCAGCATGACGTGTTGTTGGCACACGCGGCAGCTGCGGCATCGGTTCGGGCGTTACAAACTCGACTGACGCGTTTATTGTTTCCTAACTCGGCTCAAATGATTATTATCGTAGCCAATGAGTACAATCAGTAAAAATCGCTCAATACGATTTGAAATCAAGGGGTTGTTTATAATCATTTATCCACCAGCCCTAAATGATCATAATCCCACCTCTGGTCATAATAGCAACTTCCGGTGCGCCATACGGGCTGAATTGGGGTTCATCGTCACAGAATCGGGCAATGGAGTTACGAGTCAACTCGACGGATAAAAAACGGATAAAATCGAACATGTCGGGGAAATGTGGCTGCGCCATGCCTCGAGCCATGTCGCGAGCCAAAATCAGCGCTATTGGGTCGCGCGTTCACTCGAGCCTTCGAGAAGGGTCAAAGAGCTGCGATGCCATTCGCTGTGTATCTACTGTCGTTTCGCTAATCTCTGCACATTGGGTGGAGGAGAGGCATGCCCAGGTTGTGCGCTCGACTGAAACACATTCTGCACAAGCATGGTGGAGCCACTGCTCGGCACAATTTTGTAGTGTAATGGGCCCCTGTCACGTATTCCATGTTGACATCAAAAATGAAAGCTCCCTCGATTCCCTGGGAATGTATTTCGTACGTACTTCCTCTCACGACCACAATGTTCCTTATCGCATGCATCCTTCATGCGCTGTTGTGTAATATGAATTGAAAATCTAAACATTGGGGGAGACATGCCACGGCGACGACGACCGATGCCCCAGCGGACGCACCGTCGCTCCAGCGGACGCACCGCCGTCGGCAGTGGTCGACGTGGCGCCCATCCTCGTCGCGGGCGGCAGTGTCCACCCTCTTTTGATCACCATTGATCTACATACGGAACAACGCCACGAGAGGCGTCAGGTGGCCACGTCCGAGCATGGCAAGCTCAGCAGCCCCGGCTACGCGCCCAGGCGCAGTGGCCCCTGGTACGTGTCCACGCGCATTCAGAGTACCCTTTTTTTCGTTTCTTTATTGTCATTTTTGATTGCGCGGGAGCGGGAGCGGGAGCGCGCTCGGCGCTGATATCGAGAACACTGGCTAACGAACTCACCTTGTGCATGGTTGACTCTTCACAATGGATGGTTTGGCTTTTTCGACCCACAGACGCCGGCAGCTCTGTCGTTGACGACCCCACGCGCGCCGCGGAGGATATCTGTGCCCCAGAGCCTGTTTCCCCCCGGGCGGCTCCCGCGGCGGCGAAATGCGGTGCCTGTGGGTACCAAAAGACTTTGGAGGCTGGCAAGACGCACTACTGGTCAATTTGCAAGCTCGTGGTGGACCGCATGCAGTGCCCTGCTGCACTGCTGGTCGGCCACAAGTTTTATACTGGGGCCGGTTGCGGGAACGGCAAATGCCCTTGCAAGAGGCCGTACGTTATTCCGATACAATCAGCGGTGGAGGGCATCTGGACGGCAGGGAGGCAGCTTCTCCGTGTGGGAATGCTTTGAGACGTATTCTGACACTCTCTTTGGCAAGCCCTTTCAGCTTTTCTCGTGCTTTTCTCTGGTTGTTTTTTCCGGCTTTTTTCCAGGTGCAAGAAGTGCCACAAGCCAGGGCACAACCCGCAAACGATCGCGGTGGACCCCCAGCTTTTTGACCGCAAAGTCACGGCTGGGGGCGTCACGTTCAACAAAAAGGCTCGCAAAACGATGTCTGGACGTTTCTACGTCTGTGACGCATCGGGCGATGCGTTTGATGAGTCAGAGGCTCGGCGGGCCCGCGACGAGTACGCGTCGATTGACGCCACTCGAGAGGTGAGGGCGGCGCGGCGCCGATCCCTGCTCGCCAGTTTTGTGGCGTGGGCCACACCGGTGGGGACTGCCATCTCCACCCTACAGGCCATTGAGTCGCCGGCGTCGGCTGTCGCTCCTGAGAATGCTGCCGCTTCTCTCGAGCAGGCGCGGTGCGCCGACAGTGGCCTCAACGCGCTGGCCAGCGCTTATGGTGGGGCACTGTCGGCAGCTCTGGGGGGACCCAGTGGGGTCGCGTCGGACTGCGCCCCGGGGGCAGCGCTGGCGGTGCTGAACGGGCGCCAGGCAGCTGCTGAAGAGCAGGCTGCCTTGCGCCTCCGCGCATCCATGGAGGCGCTGGAGGCGCCTGTGGGATCCGCTCGACTGTGCGTTGAGTTCACCCTATCTTCTTGTTTCACTCACCGAGAGGAGCCAGCATTCTGCTCTGCATTTCCTCCCAAGGACTTTCCGGAGCTATGTTTTCCACGCAACATACTGCGCCGTTGTTCTCTTTGCGACCGGGATTGCGAGACCATCGTCGGCGACCGGAACCACATGCAACTCAATCACAAACACTGCATGGCGTTGTATTTCACACGTTTTTACTGCAACGTACTGCAACATCACGCGAAGACCGTCCACCGATCGAAAAAGAGCACCGCTGCAATACATGTCATGACTTGTGTATCGCCGCATCGTCTTGTATTTAGCTGCAACACAGATCCCTCATGCACATCACCGCTCCTCACACACTGGCCATCGCGACTCCGACAGTCGCATCGGACAAGCTGGTCGAGTCGCGGACGACGGAACATCGACCTTTCGTTCTTCACGCGTACGCGCCCGGCCGCCAGTGTCATCTTCGTTTAAAATACATCGCAGAAGAGTCCACCAATTCTTCCGATCGCGCGCGGTCCGGACGTTTCACGACATCTGACTGACCACACAGCCTCGCCCGAGCCTCCAATCACGGAGGCTACTTTTTGACACCCCCTCCTGAACATGCTCAGTTGCGCATCTTTCGACGCCAGTGAGCTGATTCTGGACCCAGCGTGTCCCAAATCGCACGACGACCCTCCATAAGCGATGATCCGGTTCCCGGCTCGCACGCCTCTCACATTCCCACACAATGCACCTCCCGAGAATCATCCTTGGTGAGGGATACGGTCGTTTCTTTGCCCAAGTCGGAGGACTATCGACTTGGTGCAGTCGCGGAGAACAAGAGCCTGTGAGCTCACCCGACCATGATTAAAGATTTTACTCGATGGCCTCTCCTTGCTACGTCCTGAGCCATCCCCACCCCTCTTTCCCGGAATCTTTGTCTGACCCTTCAAATCATGGTCAATCGCAGCTGCGGATGCTGTCGGACCCACCGTCCTACCCGCCCTCCAGCCCTCTCACTTGCCCATGTCGACCCCCTTTCCAAGAAGGGCCCTTGATTCATCAAATCAGCTCATGGAACGTGAGGAAAAATGACGACGGGAGCAAGACGCTCAACATACACACTTCCACGTGGCACAATCGCTCATAGTCGCTTCAGAGAGAAACATTCAAGTCGATACATGGCCATACAAGCAAGCACCAAAGAACACACTCCCGAGGCGCACAATGACAGTATGGAAAAGACAGAACGGAAGTGTTCCCGAGTCGCAATCAAATGCTATGTGTATACTGAGGATTGCAGAGCAAGACATTGAAAGACACGCACGACAAAGCAGCCTAAGAAGCAAATGCATTGACGAAGAAGCGTCGCTGGTGGAGGTCACGTGCATCAATCGGGTGCGTTGTGGGATAGTCGATGAGGCCGTTCCGCGTCACCCAATCGTCCCAGTCGAGCTCAACACAGAGCACCCTCGTAATGGCACTCAAATCAATGGCTTCAAAGTCTGCCTCAGTACAACCCTGCTGATGAACCCAACGCAGCCGGGTGCACCCATAGGCAGAAAAAGGGCAGTCCGGTACTGCAGTTGTTGCTTCTGCGCGCTCGACGACCACAGTTCTGCGGACCGACCCGTTCAGGCTCACTACCAAGACACGGACTCGTCCGTATCGCTCCGAGCCGTCGGACGCCCGGTAGTTCCCCCAGTCAAACCATGGACGGCCCTTGAGATTGGCTGTCGCCCATAAAGTCGACCGACGTCCGTCCGCCTTTCGCGGCACCTCCTCCGAGAGCCACACACCGGACTGCAAGACGACACAGTCAGATGCATCACATTGCAATGCGTCGCAGAGCTTATGCATTCTTAGATCAACAGCGAGGTCACTAGCTGAGCACGGTCTGCCGCGTGTCCTTACCCGCCTGCGCCGGTTGCCCTCCCGCCTGACTGCTTTCTGCTCCGCCACCAAAGGCGAGATGAGGGTCGATATCTGCTCAGCCAACACCATCTGTAGCGCTGCATGTCCGCGGTTCTTGTTGGTGAGCTGAAGGGCCGGCTTCACGTATTTATGCAGCGCCTCGTTTGCGCCGGTGTTGCCGTCAATCACACTCGCGCGCAACAAGAACTCATCTTTGAGATGAGATACAGTGCGATGCACCTTGCTCGTGTTGGTCTCGCCAAACAGCTCGTGGAAGTCATTCTCAACCCAATCTGAAAACCGCTCGCACAGGTCCTTGGCATCGCGCCACGTCTTCGCCCGCGGATCGAAGAAGTCCCTGAGCAGCGCCGCCAGCTCACAGATGCTCCATGTCAATATCCCATGGAATCGACGACCGGGCGCACCACGCCCAAACAAGCCTGCAACCGCAAAAGGCAGGAAATGCACAGCGTCGCGGTGCTCCTTTCCTTTCAGCGTGGCTTGCAACACACCCGGCTTAATGAAGTAGCCGGGGGCCACAGAGGGGACGTGATTGGTGCGGCACGCGAAACGGAACCGCTTGTTAGCGTGACGTATCGACTCGGTGTCTGTCCCATGGAGGAGAAGTCCCTGTCGCGCAGTCGCCTTCGCGTAGTTGTGCACGCCCTTTGTCAGATCCCGACAGATACCAAGATCGATCACCTGGCGAACGAGACGACCAGGCCATAACAAAGAGTGCATTGCGGTGGGACGTCTGTCTCGTCACGTACATGATTAGTAAGTGGCAAGAACATACAGGGAATGACAAGCATACACAGTTACCTCGTACGGAAGACAGCGACATACAGCGACATACAATCAACAACAGCACACCACCCACACAAACATAAACGAAATGGTAAACGTACATGCAGGCGGTCGAATCCGAATATTTTGTAGAGCAGAAGACACCCGGAGCCCAGACCCGCCCAAGCTGCCAGTGCAGGTACGATACAGTGGATACTATACTTCATCTCCATTGCATCAATCACGACACCCGCACCATAGGACCCTCTCATCCAAGCTCCCTTGAGTTGCTTGCCCACCATCTTCAACACGTTGCGCTGCTTGTGTGGCACACTCGGCCGACGACCACAGCTGCTTAAGGGAGCCATACAAGGTGTACAGCTGAAGGCTGTACCGTGCCTCTTCAGACACACAATGTCTCGTTCCTCAGGCTGATCACTGACATACAGTACGACGCGAGGCGATACAATGCCTTGCGTACCGTCCAGCATGGTAACTGCAACGCCGAAGTGACTCGCACGCATAAGGTCGCCAAAGGCCAGGTTGAGCGTGTGCTGCAACACCTGCGCACGCGCTGCAGCGGCGTTGGATGCCGAGCACTTCTGGAAGTCTGCCCACACCTGTGGAACATATGCCACAGTCACCCAAACAGGCACACGCGACAACAAGCTCATAATCCTCATTCATATCGGGTAAGCAGACACACCTGTGGAAAGGCATGGTGGTGACCAACTATGCGGACACGATGTCAGTATGGTTCACATCGTGCAACGCAACAAGATACAACAACATGCAAGTCGATGCAACACCTCCACAATACAAGGCGACGCACATACGTATCAACGCAACGC
>CM020618.1:28925459-28943475 GCA_009829735.1 Pyropia yezoensis
AAAGTCCGGCCACCGTGTGGTACACTCAACGGGAACGTCCCAAGTGCGAGGACTGTCCCGCGGGTTCCACTCGGGCTGGAGCCAACTTTGGCTTGGAGCCGTCGCCAACTAGGCTTTCGGAGGACGGCGGACCTCCGTTGGTCGGCGATGGGCTCGCGCCCATGCCCCCGGTTGAGACCCCTGAGGATCGTGGTTACCCCTCAGGTGGACTCCCGGAGGCGGACCGAGACTCAACTGGAGTCGACAATCCACTCCTCGCGGAAACTGTTCGTCGGGAGGCGACCAATGTGTTGCGGCAGACTTTGCCGGACCTGGTGGTCACGATGACGAATACTATTCTGAATCAGATTGTGGCGAGTTTTGCCAGATGGTCTCAATGTCCGGACCGGATTGGGGCTTTCGAGCCCGCAGACGCAGGAAACACTTCCCCTACGCCTGTCTCGGGTCGCCCCGTACCGGGGGCGACCCCTGTGACTCCCAACGAGAGAGACACACCATTCTCGGTGGGGCGCACGCCCTTTACGGGAAGTTCCCCTCGGAAACGCCGGTGGCTACGCCAAGCTCGCCGCGGCAGACGGCAGGCACTGCGGGTCAACTCACCCCATTCCTTCAGCGGCTTTTTACTCAACGTGAGGTGCCGCCCAAGATCCAGGTAGCCAATTCGGTCTACCAGAGGATTTTTGACTGTGAGACCTACGCCCTCCACAACAAGTCGGTGGTGTACGGTCCTATTCAGGCCCGAGCTATGGGCCGTGCCAAGAAGAATGCACTTCACTCTTTTGGGCGCAAGGCGGAGTGGGATGGAACTCCCCCCCTCCGTGTCTTTGAGTTCCTACGTCGTTTCACAAAAGCCTGTGACGACAATGCCATAAGTGAAGGCATGGCTTTTTACATGCTACAGGAGTTTACGAAGGGCGACCTACGGACAGAACTTATGTCCGTCATGCCCAGCTCCTCAAGTGGAGGCGCTGGGGAGGTGACGTCCTATTTGGAGCTCGTCAACTGGTTGTTGAGAGCCATGGTTGATGAGGCAGCGTTGGCTTCTCAAGTCGAGGAGTTTACGCAAGCCCATCAGGAAGAGGCGGAGGACGAGTTGTCCTTTGCGGAGCGAGTCCGTAAGCTCAACAATCTTTGTGGGTTTCTTCATCCACAAGCTGTGGTGAAGAGTCGGTTTGTGGAGGGACTCCATTGGTCAGTCCGGATGGAGACCCGGGAGCATAACACTGCCCGGGCGACCCTGGCCGAGTTGGCCAGGTTCGCCTATCGCAGAGGCGAGGCCTACCGCAAGTTGCGGGAGGAACAACGCCAGGAGCGTCAGGCCGAGTTGGCCAAGGAACGGGAGGAGGCGCGCCAGGCCAGAGAGTTGAGAAAGGCACGCCGAATCCGCAAGGAGAGGGTGGTAGCTGCCGTGGGAACTTCCCAGGGTACCTCTTCGTCTTCCCCAGTTGGGAAGACCCCTCCGGGAACTGACCATCGGTGTTGGAACTGCAACTCCGATGGACACTGGGCATATGACTGCCCCAAGTTGAGTAAACGCATCCAACAACTTGTTAGGAATGCGAGTAAGAAGTCGGCTACGAGCGAAGTACGTTCACGCCGCGAGGGTGGGTCTCGACCGGTCGTCGCGGTCGCCACACCCTCGGCGGAGGAGGCGGACACGTCGTCCTCGGACTCGTCGTCTTCCTCCCCGCCCTCAGATTCGGACGCCAAGTCGGCGGGAAACGAATGACCGTTGGGGCTGGTCGTCCGAAGCTCACAACGGCAGCCTCGGCCAAGTGGGCCCGGAGGACGAACCAACCGTGCCGGATACTGCGGCGACCTAAGGGAGTCCGCCCACCTCGGGTAGGACTCCCCAAGAACGTAAACCCACGTCGGGTCATCGCGGTGCTGACGGGTGAGAACTTCCAGGTGGCTGGACGGGTGCAACTTGCCCCCGGCCGCGCCTGTTGTGCCCGTATCGTGCTTGATACCGGGTCAGGAGCCTCCTTGATACGCAAGACGCGATTACCAAAGGAGGTGAAGCTCCAACGCTGGAGGTCCAAGGCTGACCATATGATTGACATCAATGGTGGGGTACTTCCCATCGTTGGTGCCGTGACCCTACCAACTAGGTTGGGGACCCAGGAGGTCGACGTGACCTATGGTGTAGTTGAGAATATATCGGTACCCCTGCTTCTGGGTACCCCTTATGTCGTAACACAAGTGCCTTTGATCTGTGGCCCCGAGTACTGGGTCAAGTTGATGAATGGGGAGACTATCCCCATCCTTGGTAAGGGAAAGTCTGTGGCTCCTGTGACAGTCTCACAGTCGAAGCCTGTTTGCTCTGTGAGGGAAGGGTTTACTGCTACCCTGCGTTTAGCCCGCAAAGTCACGTTGCCCCCCAACTCGGTGGCGCACGTTGACGTTGTAACTGATTTTTCGGGGAACGGGTTGGTGCACCCTAACCCCCGTCTTGCTCGCAAGCACCAAGTGCATGTTGCCCTTGGCACGATGGACTCCAAAGCCGGAGTCCCGTGGAGGATCCAGGTGATGAACCTGAGTCCGACGCCCAAGTACTTCAAGTCGGGAGCCAAGTTCGGCTATATCGACCAACATGAGGGACCGGTAGTAGCGGTCACCCTCAACGCGGGCGCAAGTAGCGACCCGAAGTCCGGAAAGGAGAAGCATCAAGCCAAGTCGGCCACCTCTCCTCGGCCCCATGTGAACATGGAGGGTGTTCCCCCCAGGTTTAGGGCTCAAGTTGAACGCCTCTTGGACCAATATCACAAGCTGTGGGATGGTCAATTGGGACTCATGAGAGCCACCCAACACCGGATCGAGTTGAAGCCCGGTGCACCCCCTATACGCCAACAACCGTATAGGGGAGGACCTCGTTCAAGGGCCCTCGTTAAGGAGCAAGTTGCTCGCATGGAGGCCCTCGATGTGATCGAGGCCAGCAACGCCGAGTGGGCGAGTCCGGTGGTTATCGTCCCCAAAGTTGATGGGACCCCCCGGTTTTGTATCGACTACCGTAAGCTCAACGAGAGCACGGTGAAGGACAGTTATCCCCTACCTAGGATGGATGACTGTCTGGACTCTCTGGGGGAGGCAAACGTGTTCTCTACCCTGGACTGTAACGCGGGGTACTGGCAAATTCCCATTGCCCCGGAGGACAGGCATAAAACTACCTTTACCTGTCACTGTGGTACCTACCAGTGCAAACGCCTACCGATTGGTCTGTGTAACGCGCCGGCAATTTTCCAGCGCGCTATGGACATGATTCTGGCCGGAGTACGGTGGCAGATCTGTCTTGTGTACCTAGACGATATCATTGTGTTCTCCCGAAGTCCGGAGGAACACATTGGCCATCTTGGCCAGGTGTTCAAGCTACTTGCTGACGCCGGTGTGTCACTGAAGGCGAGTAAGTGCCACCTCTTCACTCAAGAGGTGGAGTACTTGGGACATGTTGTCCGTCCGGGGCGTCTCAGTGTTAACGAGAAGAACTTGAGGGCCATACGTAAGGCTCAGTACCCCCGGACCCAGACCCAGATGAGGAGCTTCCTCGGGATGTGTAAAGTGTACCGACGTTTCACCAAGGGCTTCGCCAAGGTGGCGAAGCCGTTGAATGAGCTAGTGAGCTCAATGCTACCGAAGAACCTGCCTCCCCCAAGTCGGGTGGAGCAGGAATCCTTTGAGACTCTTCGGGACCTTCTGCTGAAGCCCCCCATCTTGGCAATTCCCAGGTTGGGAGGCCACTACATCCTGGATGTGGACGCTAGCTACGACCAACTTGGTTGTGTGTTGCTTCAGCAGCAGCCGGACAAGGAGTACTTGCCGGTGGGATACTTTAGTAAGGGGCTGAACTCGGCCGAGAAGAACTACGGAGTCACCGAGTTGGAAGGACTCGCAGTGGTGTGGGCGGTGACGTCACTTCGTCACTACCTGGAGGGTGAGAAGTTCCTCATCCGCTGTGACCACCGCGCGTTGCAGTTCATCTTTAAGACGGACTGTACGAACACTCGTCTCAACCGGTGGAGGGTGCGACTGGCACCCTTCAACTTTGACATTGAGTACCGACCTGGCAGGCAACATGCCCTTGCCGACGGCCTCTCTCGGGTACCTACCGAGGGGCTGGACACTAACCCAGTCGATGAGGACATCCCCATTGTGGGGGTAGTCACGCGCTCGGGTCAGGCGTTGAACCCCGAGGCGCCAGGGAACAAGAAGTACTTGCCCCTGTCCCTGGACGAGGTGGTGAAGGCCCAGGCCGAGGATCCCTTCTGCAAGTCGCAGAGGGATATACTGGATACGGTGGTTGAGACGCGCTTCTTTCTGGGAGACGATGGCCTCCTCATGAGGAGGGGGGTATTCCAGGGGACCGAACAACTTGTCGTCCCCGCATCCCTCAAGGACAGTATCCTTGAGAGGGAGCACAACGCTCCCACGGGTGGACACCTGGGGTCTAGTAAACTGTACCAGACCCTGAGGACCAGGTACTACTGGCCGTCCATGGTGGTGGACATCTACTGTTGGGTGGCTGCCTGCACAAGTTGTGCACAGAATCGTCTGATGGAACGGCGGCCTAGTACGGCTATGCTATTGTTCCCGGCCAAGGAGCCCTTCGCCGCGTTGGCGATGGACATCCTTGGGCCACTGCCCGTGACCGAGGAGGGCAACCAGTACCTCCTGGTCATCTGTGACCGCTTCACGAAACTTACGCGAGCGATCCCACTGGCAGAGATCACGGCCATGTCGGTCGTGTCAGCCTTCCTAGATCACTGGGTTGCCGCGTATGGCATCCCAGATAGTACACTATCGGACAATGGACCGCAATTTGCGTCCGTACTGTTTCAGGGAGTGCTGGATATGTTGGGGGTTAAGGCAAACTATGCCACCCCCTACCACCCACAAACTAATGGGCAGGTGGAGCGCTTCAACAAAACTATTGTTAGGCAGCTGCGCCACTATGTGAGTGAGCACGTGAAGACGTGGGACCAATATATTTCTATCCTTACTACTGCCTACAATTCGCAGGTTCACTCATCTACAGGGGAAGTACCCCTCGCTTTTGTGACCCCCCGTCGCGTGCGGTCTATTGCCGTGCGGCGGTCGCTCCCAACTAGGGAGGATGGTGGCAGTACGCCTACTCCTACTGAGAGTAAGGCGGAGTTCGCCGCTAGGCTTGAAAACCTCATCCCTAAAGTCAGGGCTGAGATGGACAAAGCACAAAAGCGCTACAAGCGTACCTTTGACAAAAAGGTGCGCAATGCTAAACATGTCCCCGAGCAGGGTGACTGGGTGCTGATACACTCGCACACCCCAACTGGGGGTAAGCTGGTATTCCAGACGAAGGGACCGTACCAGGTCCTTCGTACTGATGGGCGGCGCTTCACCATCGAAAGTGACGATGGGGCCCGCACAGTGAACGGACAGGACGTGGTCAAAGTTGCACCACCACCTGCAGGCGACCCAGCTTGGGCACGTGCGTTGGAGTCGTGGCGCCTCCCCTCACTGCCTGCGGCCAAACAGGGCCCGCAGGAGTACGTGTTCGATAAGTTCATCGACCACGGATGGGATGAAGACACTGACCGCCTCATGTTGAGGGTGCGTTGGTTTGGCTACAAAGCCAAGGATGATACGTGGGAGTATGTGGAGGACCTTCCCGCTGAGAAGGTCCGGGCGTACTGTGCCCGGAATGAGATAGACCCTAACAGCCCTCCCCCAACGTGAGGGAAGGCCGAGCAACAGTGCCACGAGAGTGCTTCAAGTCGAAGTGGTATGCAGAGTGGCTTTTAACTACAGCCCTAACCCTCACACTCCCACAACAAAGGCAGCTGCCCACTAGGCACGCATGCTAGACTCTCCCACTCCACGGCCCTCGCCCTCACGTGGAGGCGAGCGGCGAGACCCACGCCGATAACGGGCTCCACTCGTTGGAGGGGGCGGCGGCTCCAAGTCGGAACCGTCGCGCCCCTCACGGTCGCGCAAGTGGCGCCGACCGTGGCCACTCTTCTGCCTGGTCTTGCGCGCAAGTTTGCGACGCAGACGCTGGACAGACTCCGTCTCCGACGGGGTAGAGGACTCCGAGACGGAGTAAGACAACTCGTCTTCCGACACGGAGGGAGAGCGCCGAGAGTGTCGGCGACGACGGCGAGGAGGCGAGTATGCCCGGCTCGCGCGACGTTTGCCACGCCCAAGTGGGGCTGGCTGGGGCATAATAGCCCCAATACGAGCCAACTCGGCTGTCATAAACTCCGCCACCGACTCGCAACTCGCGGTCGCTACTGCAGTACGAACGCGCTCCTCAAGTTGAGGAGTCTCGGAACTCTGTAGGGTTGCGGTCGACGCGGCCAACCAGGAAATTGTGCGCACCAACGTGGTGATCATCATCTCTGAGGTTAGAGGCGTGGGCGGCAACACCAACTTGGGGTATACCGTCAGGAGGGTGGCCCCCAAGTTGGGGGACACCGGGGTGGAAGACTCCACGGCCACGCTGATCGGGATGTTCCCGTGAGGTTGGAAAGGAACAGGAGGAAGCGGAGGGGCCCGCCGAGGTGGCGGTACCCGGGTGTAACTGCGACCCCGACTTGGGGCTCCCGCAGTGGGTTGAGTCATGTGGTCATCATAGGACGGCACGGCCATAACTATGGGCTTGTCCGGGGGTGGCGCAGTGTGGCGATCCACCCCCGGGGCATACGGGTAGTCCCCGATGCCCAACCCCTCTCGTAGGACCACACGGCCGTCGTGAAGTTCACGAGCGACCCACACGAACTGGCGAAGTGCGCCATCGTCCTTGGGCCCACGAGTGGGGCGGCGCAACTTGTGCTCAATGCTCTCCCACTCGATAAACTTATGGAGCCGGAGCATCTCCTCAAGTAGAGTGAGTTGTCCTGATGAGCACCCCTCAGCAACTAGCTGAGGGGTGAGCTGTTCCAAACCTTGGATAAGCCGGAGGGGGAGATGCCAGAGCATCCCCCGCCGCTGAACACAGGACACCCAGGTCGACATGACCTCGAGGAGCCACTGGGTGGCCAACATGGCCCACACCAGGTGATCAGGGGCAGCCGTCAACATGACGGAGCCGAAGTGGTCAAGCAACCGGGGCAACAACGCCGGGAACCCGTAGGGGACCTCAACTTGAGGCCACCACTCGGGCTTCTTCGGATAGTACTGCTCCTTACTGGCAGCAGACTGTTGAGGAAACTCAAGTTGAGGCGAGGTCACCAAGTAGGGACCTCGCCGGAAGTCTTTCTCCATCCGCACATCAAAGTGATGAGTGTGCGGATCGGCCTCGTGGAGGTACGGTGGGTGAGTTGCCACAGCGTCCCACGTGAAGGTCGGCAAGTCGCCGGGACCCGGGATAGTTCCCCCGCGGTCCACCATGGCCTTGGCACGTTGGACGTCTTCAACCTCCTCGTCGTCCAGGAAGGCAAACTGGTCCGTCCTGAAGCCGGCCGGGAACCCGACCCTACGGGGATACTTCTCCCGTAGGCGGTCCCATACCCGGCCGATCGCTGCGCCAAGTCGGCCACAGCGAAGAATAGTCAACCCCTCCTCATAAAGAGGCCAAGCGGGGTAAAACCACCGCCCCAAGGCCTCACGCGGGACAACTTGTCCCGCCTCCGGGGGAGACCCCGCCGTCAACCCAAAGCCGGGTGACGCGGGAGTCCCATCCCCCGGAGCGATCGCGGAGCCCCCGCCGGAAGTCCCGGCGGGTGCTGCACCGTAGGAGGTGTCCTCCATGCGCTCGTCAAGAGAGTCCGTCTCCACTCCCGGAGTCGCCATGGCTCTCCCCAAGTTGGGGAGAGACGCTCTGGCTATCGCAGCACGAGACCCGCCTCGAGTTGAGGGGGACTCGGATTGTGGGTATACGGGTGGCCTCCCCAGCGTGGGGCGGCCCAGTGGAAGGTGAAGGGGAGGTGGTGGTGATGGTGAAGTGTGAACTGAGGAGAGCAAGCTGCCGAGTGGGCAAGCTTGAGGAGAGGGGCGGTCAACGTGACCGCCTCCACATCCGTGTTACGTACTCGATGGGGGACAGCAAGTCGCGCCCCCAACGCCGAGACGTGCGATTACGCACCCCCTCACAGGGCCGACCGGGTCGGTCGGAACTGAGGAGAGGGGAGTGTGGCAGTATTGACCCCCAGGTAGGGGGGCAACACGTGCCATGCAAGGGGCGGCAGGCCACTAGTCTGATCCGTTCCTCCCCCTGCATTTGGGTCCATATTCCCTAAGTTTGGGATAGTTAGCTTAGTAGTAAATCCAACTTGGATTTAAGGGTTTTCTGCATTTATCGTCTTGAATTTTCGTGTGGCCCGGTGGGCAGGTGCTGGGGTGGGAGATTCTGAGTGGCGAGATTCTGAGTGGACCCTGGGGGGATAAGGGGAGGGACAGCGGGGCTTGGCCCTGCGTCCCCGTCCCGACCAAGAAACTGTTGGACCACACACCATCTTCTTGTTTGTCCGTGGGGGGTTTGCCCCACAACAGGGACAGAGTGTGTGCGACTTGCACTTCTTCCGGTTCCCCCGACACGGGAGGCAGCCCTGGCACACCGCCCCAACTTGGGTGCCGTGTGTGCTTGTGGTTTTTGCCACAGCCACCACTCGCCGAGCACCACCCGCCAAGCCGCCCACGAAAACCACGGCGGCAGCCGTCGCCCGTGCAGCTTGCACCGCCGCGGCATTTGCCACCGGACCAGGCCACCCGCCCAGCCAACTTCCTCCACCACCGCGGCAGTGGCCCGTGCATCTCGCACGCACTTTCGCGGCAGCCACTCCGAGCCCACCGCGTACCGACGCCACGGTGAAAGCGGCGCCCGCGCAGATAACGCCGTCGCGGCGGCTGCCGCACGTCCTGCTGCCCCCGAGCAGCACATTGGCAGTCGCCACCCACCAGACCCCCGACCGACACCAACGCGCCACCACTCGTCCAGCCACCCAACATCACCACCGAGGCAGCCGTCGCCCACCCGCACCGCCGCGGCAGCTGCCGTGCGCCCAGGCCATCTGCCCAGGCGTCAGTGACGCCCGCGCCTTCACAGCAGGTGCCGCCCGTCCAGTCGCCCAACAAAAGCACCGTGGCAGCCGCTGCTAGCGGCCCCCGTGCATCAGGACCGCCGCGGAAGCCGCCGCGCACTTGATGTCCCTCACCACCATGGCGACGTCATATCGGACATACAGGAACATACAGGGACATACAATGACACACAAGCAAACACAGGAAGTAGCAAGGTAGCAATGATCATTGAACACTGTCACGCACTGCCACTCTCATCCTCATCCCCACTCCGCCGACCATCTCCACTCTCACCCGAGCCACTACATTCTTCACTCCCACCATCGCCATCTTCCTCGGCCTCCTCGTCCTCATCCTCCCCCTCCTCATCCTCTCCCTCCTCCTCCTCGCACTCCTCCTCCTCGCCCTCCTCCTCCTCGCCCTCCTCCTGCTCGCCCTCCTCCTCCTCGCCCTCCTCCTCCTCGCCCTCCTCCTCCTCGCCCTCCTCCTCCTCGCCCTCCTCCTCCTCGCCCTCCTCCTCCTCGCCCTCCTCCTCCTCCTCCTCCTCACCTACACTACCCTCCCCCTCAGCCTCTTCACTGGGGGCCCCCCCGTCATCACCCTCCTCCATCTCCCAGGACGCGTCACTTCCTTCACCCTCTTCCTCCTCCACAATCTGCAGGTCCTCATCACTTTCCCGTTCCATCTTGACCTTTACTCCAGGCACACTGTCGCGCATCGGCTCAGTTGACATCAGCCGCTGCATGCGCAGCTCGTCCCGCGACTTCGGCGCGACCGTGACAGACGGCGGCGTCACGAGCACGACCTCGTCGTCTGACGTGAAGTCCGACTCCTCCTCAATTGTGGAGTCGCACAGGTGCCGCAGGGTCTCCTTCTGCTTTTCCTCGTCGGCGTTGAACCTCCGCTTGGCACCCCGCCGAGCGGCAAACGTTCGGGTCCCCAAGGTCACTTCCGGGTCCTTCAGCGAAGCGCAGTCGTTCTCGTCCACGTCCGTCTTAAAACGCCGACCCATACACAGTCCGGCGAGCGCGCAGACTCGTAGAGAGCCGCCAGCTCCTCGCAGAAGATGGCACGGTGGGACGGGGTCAGGCCGCCAAACACCTTCTGCTTCCCGTCCCTACCCAGCGACCACAGCAGTAGCTGGGCGCGCACCTGCACACATAAGACAGGAAAAGAAACGACACAACACACACCAACCGTATACATCCACGACACGAAAGAAGCGACAGAGCACCAGCCAACCACACAGTACCATGTGTCAGGCCCAGATCGGAGGTGAGAATTGGCACTGTGTGACAGCGACTCACAATGAATCGCAGAGAGACACAGTACGATGGAGTGCGGTACAAAAGATATAGTACCCGGCACAGCACAATGTAGTGCAATGCAAGGAGATGTGCTAACCTATAAAACAGCGCAGACGAATGCAACAACTTACATTGGCGAGAATGATGGCCAGTTGACAGAGCCGCAACCGCAGCACTACGCGTCCCTTATGGATCGCCGTTGTCTTCGCGTTGTCAACGTCGAGGTTGCGGATGAACTCAGCTGCAATCTCATACAGCGCCAGGCGACCCTTCTTTGTCTTCAGGTACCGCCTGCCACGCAGCCACCACCGCGCCGCCTTCGCCCAGGTATCCAGGGCACGCGCCTTGGCACGGGCTTCCTAGCCCTCGCCCCGCACCCCGTCCTTTTCTTCGTCCTCTTCGTCTGGTGGCGTAAACCCGGCTGAGTCGTAAGACTTGGCATGGTACTGCCACCGATGGATGATCCAGCGCGTGAGCGCGCCGTAGACGGCCGACCGCGCCATCTCACAGAGCCCGAGGAGGTCATTTACCCGCCTCTTGCTCCCCGACCCACCTTCCTTCGGCTTCCCCTTGTGCTTCCGGGGCACCGTCTCGGCCCCAGTGTGGCGCAACTCCTTTGCCCGCTCCAGGCTGGCGGGGGCCGCCGCCATGATGGACGCCAGGTACATGGCGTCGGCATCTTCAGCACGGAGGAAGACGTCGTCAGCGTCTTCGGGCGCCGCCATCCCGTGGTTGACGCGGGCGCTGACCTCCGCCCGAACTGCGACGGCAAGGTCGATCCCCTCTTTCTCGTCCGGGTGCCGTGCCGGCCCCTTGCCCTTCTTCGACTGGCGAGGCTTCTTGTGCATGGGGGGGTTGGCCTTGTCCACGTCGCCGTCGGCGGGGTCCTCGACGGGGTGCCCAGGAACTGGGCTTGCAGGTCAGAGCGCTGCTGCGGTAGGCGCGCGGCGCTTGCCAACCACTGCACCGGGTGGTCCTCGGACCAGAGCCCCCCCCCTATTCATCGCACGCACTACAGCAGGCACCCGCGCTTTAAAAGCGCGCACAGGAGCGCGTGCCGTCGTCGACGCGGCCGCGGCAGCCCCCGCACCACCCGCAGACGCAGCCGGGACTGGCGGAGTGCGGGGCTGTGCCGGGCGCCCGACAACCACCGGAGGTACAGCGACAGCCGGGGACTTGCCTGCGCGAGGCATGCCGCCCGCTGGCCCCCCCGCCCTCGCCCCACCAGCCTTGGCCGCGCCGCCCACCTTGCCCTGCACAGGCGTCTTGCGCCGTACTGCAGGGGCTGTGGCGCTGGCCGGGCGGGTGCTCCGCTTCTGTTGCGCGGCCGCCTCGGCGGCTGCGGCGTCCTCCAAGTGGCTACTGGACCGCCCGCTGGCGGATGTCGACGGCGACTTCGGCGGCGGTGGCTTCTTCCGCTTCTTTTGCAGCTTCTTTGCAGGTACAACCGCCTTTGCCGGCCTCTTGGGGGCCTTTGCCATGCTAGCCGCCGCCCTCAATGGAGGGCCCACGGTGCCCTCCGCCTCTTTGGGAAGAGCCGACTTCTTGGGCGCTTTCGGACGAGGGGCAGGCGCAGGCGTGGCATCCTCCGCACGTCCCTGGGGGGGGGGGATCAGAAAAGATGAGGGGGGTGGGGATTGGAGATCGAGGGGGGGGGGGGGGGGGGGGGGGGGGGGGGCGTTGGGGGGGGAGGAGGGCGTCGATACAGTGCTTGAGAGGCTGCAGGTAAGGATCCGGAACATACAGTATCATACAACGTGAAATACAGGCATGTACAACCAGCAGCACACAAATACAACACACGACAAGGACCGGGTCGTGGCGTTGCGCGATGTGGACTCCGACTCTACGTACCTGTTGCTTTGTCTTCGCCACCGCCTTCGCCGGTCGGGGAGGCGCTTCCGCAGGTGTCTGTTCATCCGTGTCAGCTGGTGCCTGTTTCTCCGTGCTCGCCTTAGAAAGCACCATGGCGAGGGGATCAAGCAGGACGCGGGGGGGGGGGGGGGGGGGGGGGGGGGGGGGGGGGGGGGAATGTTCGAGAGGGGCAGTCGGCGGACGGTGGACAGCCAAAGTCTTACGGAAGACGGGAGAGAGAGTAGGGTCAGTCCCCTGAATACATACAAACATACAACACGTTACACGCAACACAGCGCATTGCGTGGGCCTGCACCTGACGGGGCAGTATCGCCAAGCACACCACAGCAAGCAGAAAAAAAGTGTAAACGTACCTGTTGATTCTGTTTCGCCACCGCTTTTGGCGGACTGCGCACGGATACAGGCTTGGCTCTACGGCGTGGAGTGAAAGCTGCAACCGCCATTGCGGATGCGACCGCCTTTGCAGCCCGGCGCGCAGGCGCGACTGGCTTTTTCACCGCAGACTTCTGTTGAGAAGGGACAAAAGACAGTGAGGGTGATGAACGACATTCCAAAGAACCAGAAGCAACGTGAAACAGTGGCGGGGAGCAGGGTTGGCTGGCAAGTCAGCACATAATTTCCCTCCAACGAGCAGGGTCACGCGCACCATAACAGCACAACATGTCCAAGACAAGCAAAAAGCATGGAGTGGTGCAGTTGTCGAGGCGTACCAGTTGCTTCCCTTTGCCCACGGCCTTCCGCCGCATCGGTGGCTTTCGACCACCGGTCTTCTTGGTCTGCTACGCTCTAGACATGGAGGCCAGTGAAAACAACGAGGCGATCATGCGCGTGAGTGACGGTTAGCATGTGATACAACATCTGGACCCAGGATTGGAACTGGCGCGTCGCGAGTTGCACAGAGATACAATGAGAGGTGGCGAAAGGCAATCCCGAACAATGTGACACGGTCAGACACAACAGAATCCAACAAACACAACGCAGTACACAATCTGTCCATACCTTCACCGTGGCAGCCGACCTCAACCGTTGTCGCGGGCTTCCGGTCCGCTTCTCAGCGGCTGTTGCAGTTTGTACAGGGGCGCCGTCCCCCACTGAGTCTCCCACAACGGTATCAGCAGGCACAACGCCGGGACCGTCTCCATCGCGGGGTGCCGTATCTGCTGCAGCGCCTCCGGCGTCACCAATCACGCCGCCTGTGCCGTCATCGGTCACTTCCCCAGCGTCGGTTCCACCGCCACCGTCCTAGTTAAGCGGCAGCGTCAGCGCGCTGGCCGCGTGCGCCGCGCGCAACGCGTTGGTTGCCCCTTCCAGGGTGAGGGTCGTCTGCCTCATTCCGGTGTCACTACCCTCAGTGTCCAAGAAGGGATGACCCGGCGGCCACGCAGTAGTTGCGACTGTCGACAGGAGGGGCGTCGTCACAGGGGGCGTCACCACCGGCAAGTCAGCGCCGTCGCCGCCGCCGCAGGACTGGCCGAAGAGGCGACTGGCCGCCCAAGTGGCTGCCGCCTCCAGCCGCACGGCCTCCGACTCGATCGGCGCGGAAGGCGCGGCCGACGTCGTCGCCGCTGCCCCACTCGGTGTCGCCGTGGGCGTTGTCGCCGGGGCGAGCACGGCCCCTGGCGCGGCCGCCGTGGTAGCCGCCGCACAGACCGGCGCGGTGGGCGGGGACGCCGCCGTCCGGGTGGGGGTGGCGGGCCCGGCCGCCGTGCTTGCCGCCGCCAGGAGAGGCGCCGTTTGACGCCTCCGCCGCGGTACCCGCCGCACAGACCGGCGCTGTGGGCGGGGACGCCGCCGTCCCGGTCGGGGTGGCGGGCGCGGCCGCCGTGACTGCAATCGCCGACCTGATCGTTGCGGTGGGCGCGGCCGCCGAGGCTGCCACCGCCGACCCGATCGGTCCGGCGGGCGCGGCCGCCGAAGTTGCCGCCGCCGTCTGGACCGGGGTGGCGGGCGCGGCCGCCGCGGTATCCGCCGCGCAGACCGGCGTGGTGTGCGGGGACGCCGCCGTCCGGGTCGGCGTGGCGGGCGCGGCCGCCGTGCTTGCCGCTGCCAGGAGACGCGCCGTGGGCGCAGCCGCCGCGGTACCCGCCGCACAGACCGGCGCTGTGGGCGGGGACGCCGCCGTCTTGATCGGTGCGGCGGGCGCGGCGGCCGAAGTTGCCGCCGCCGTCTGGACCGGGGTGGCGGGCGCGGCCGCCGCGGTTTCCGCCTGGCAGACCGGCGCGGTCAGCGGAAAACGCCGTCCGGGTCGGTGTGGCGGGCGCGGCCGCCGTGGCCGGTAGTGCCTCGGCCCCCGGGCCCGCGCGTGAAGCATCGTTGCCCATTGTGTCCGTGGGGGGGGGGCGCGTGTGGGCGGCTTGCCGTTGGGGCAGTATCGGCGTAGTTGTCGCAGGCGGCAGATTGGTGCGCGTGAGGTGGGGGAGGGGGGGGGTGGAAGGTGGGGGGGGGGGGGGGGATGCCATCACGTGAGTGTGTTTCGCAGGCCCTCGAACAGCAAGTACGTGCGCTTCACCACAGGTACAGGCGCTTGAGCTGTGGGATCGGCGCCCGGCACGGTACACGCAGGGACGAAGGCCCGCTGTCTGCGCCTGTATCGGCGTGTGACTCCTTCGAGGGCTAGCAACCTGCTGTTGTGCCCTGTGTCGCACCGGCCAGGTATGGGGCCACCCTGCGACGCCTTGCAGGGGTGAACTCGCTGTATGCTCCTCAGTGGCTGTTGGGGAGGGTAGCTGTGGGGCGCATTGCAAGGTCAGTGGGAGATCCGAAGGGGTGTGTGCCAGGTGGGGGGGGGGGGGGGGGGGGGGGGGAGCAGGGAGGCGCCGGGGAGGGCAGGGGGGAGGGGTTGGTGCCCGCAGCTATTGTGTCCACAAATAGGTGTATGCAAGGCCAGTTCGTGGTGGCGGATTGCAGTGATTGGTCGGACGAGCGAATATAACGTGGAGATTGCTCGACCGGGTGTCCCGATCAGATTCTCTGCGGTCACAGCTCTAAAATGAGACACGTACTTACAAAGCGTTTTTGTGATTAACGACATGTAACAACTACTATATAAAGGACTGTAGGTTATTGACTTCGTCTTTGTCTTTAAGTGCGGTGAACTCACGGTGGAAAGGGACTCTTGGAGCCCGTTTACGTATCGACCAACCAGAACAAGACGTGTGCATACTTTGCAGGACAAAATCCGTATTTCTTCAGACTTCACGAACACATTCACACTCCCACGGCACTTGAATGATACATGCTGCTCCTTATCCCTACTTGGAAGCTCCGTAGTCCTGCGTGTACGGTGGGGTATTTCTGCCAACAACCGTGATGAAGTAAATAGAGGAGGGGAGATTGTGCCATGAGAGATGCTGTGTATCTCCTTGTGTACGATCTGCGGTGGGGCCGGCGCACCATGCTCGCCACACACAGCAATTCTGCTTACTGCAAAGCGTGTCCACAGGTGCGGGGCGCGGGTGTGACGTGAGCTGGTTGCCAAACTGGGGTGAGCTCGTTGTCGGACTGCCCCATTGTCCTGCCTTCCGTCGACCGATCACGGATATTGCTCGGGAGCGGGAGGATTGATCCTCAACCCCGGACTCGGCGGCTGGAACGGCGTGTGCCCTCTATGCCTGGGGCGTGCGTGTTTCCGTCGTCCGTGTGTACCTTGGCGTGGGTGTGCACCGGGGTCATCGCTATTTTCGTTGGCGAAGCCACGTGGTTCATCTGAGTTGCAGTGCGTTGCACTTGGCAATGCACGGAGATGCAATGTGCTACACAACGGCGGTGACCAACTGTGATGATCGATTGTCCTGTGTTCGACAGCGGGGAGCAGTTTGTGTACTCCATTTTATTGGGTCGCCACCTACGGAGGCGCCATGCCCTTGATGGGCGACATCCCGTCGACGATCCCGGAAATGCTCGTGGAGAAGGCTGCGGTGATGCCGATCCTGTTGGAGGCGCAGCAGGCGGGGGCGAAACAGTCTGTGGCGGTGGTGAAGATGCTGGTACTGTGGCTGGAGGTGGTATGGGCGGAGAGGATGAAGGCCCTCACCCTAACGATCTAGGAGACGACTGTGCAAGCTCGGTCGGGACAAGTGACGGTGAGAGCAGTGACTCGGATGGATTCATGGACGAGGATCGCAGTGAACCTGGTGACTTGACGGACGAGGATGGGGTTCTACCAAGCGATGACACTGGTTCAACTGTCGCAGAGGACGCGTGTGCTGCGACGTGTGGATCCATGCGAATGGGGGCAGAAGGCGAGTCGAGCGAGCCCGCGGACGACGTGGAGGATCACGCCTTGTCCAAGTTGTACTCCCTTGCCGCTCGTCATCATCCGGGGGAAGTGGATATTGGAGCAGGCGACCTTGGGGCTTCGTTGCGCAAGGCAAGTGTGGGACTACTACAACGCACTGCCGTGCGCCAGCAACTCCGTGTATCACCCTGCAACGTTTGCTTCATCCCACACGCACGTGTCTGCATTTAGGTCTCCTGCAACGAGACAGTGCTTATTCCACGTTTGTACGTCTGGTGGCACTGGTGTGTCCAAGGGTGAGGTCGCCCGGCTCTATCGCCTTTGTCGACGTCGAAGAAGGGACCGGCTCAACTACCAGACCCATCAAGGACGCCTTCAAGTCTCCAACCGCCATCAAAGAGGCTGTTCAGAAGGAGAAGAAGCGACTGTTGCAGTCGCTTGGATGGAAGGAGGCCGACGCTCCTACCGTGCTTGGACCACAGCGGATCATCTTCCGCAGTGGCATGGCGGAGGTCATGAAGGCATTCGCCTCGGCACCAGTTGTTCGTTGAGAGCGTGGAGGTGGTACTTGCAACTGTCGAGAGGGTGTGCGCTACAACCGACCCAACTGTGATACAAGCAAAGACAGTGTGTTGCAAGGCGACCCAAGCAATGTCGAGAGTCCTCGGGTTGAAAGAGGTTGCCGCGATTGCACTCCTGAACTCGACGAGTGTGGCGAGCCGTGGCTTTCACCGATGCAGAACGACGACGTGTTACGTGACTGCTTCGATGGGAAAGCGTACGAGGCCCAGAGAGCCGATGTGCTCAAAGTTCTCGGCATGGGAGCGCTCATGTTGGCCTTGGCTCTATACTCCGACGGTACTGTCGTGACCACCTCTGGAGGAAAGACATGCCACTTGCCACCTTTGGCGAATATTGGGTTCATTCTGGAGTATGTGGCGCCACAGCTCCGTCAGCGTTGCGTTGATACGTATGTGCGTCGCCTTGTATTGTGGAGGTGTTGCATCGACTTGCATGTTGTTGTATCTTGTTGCGTTGCACGATGTGAACCATACTGACATCGTGTCCGCATAGTTGGTCACCACCATGCCTTTCCACAGGTGTGTCTGCTTACCCGATATGAATGAGGATTATGAGCTTGTTGTCGCGTGTGCCTGTTTGGGTGACTGTGGCATATGTTCCACAGGTGTGGGCAGACTTCCAGAAGTGCTCGGCATCCAACGCCGCTGCAGCGCGTGCGCAGGTGTTGCAGCACACGCTCAACCTGGCCTTTGGCGACCTTATGCGTGCGAGTCACTTCGGCGTTGCAGTTACCATGCTGGACGGTACGCAAGGCATTGTATCGCCTCGCGTCGTACTGTATGTCAGTGATCAGCCTGAGGAACGAGACATTGTGTGTCTGAAGAGGCACGGTACAGCCTTCAGCTGTACACCTTGTATGGCTCCCTTAAGCAGCTGTGGTCGTCGGCCGAGTGTGCCACACAAGCAGCGCAACGTGTTGAAGATGGTGGGCAAGCAACTCAAGGGAGCTTGGATGAGAGGGTCCTATGGTGCGGGTGTCGTGATTGATGCAATGGAGATGAAGTATAGTATCCACTGTATCGTA
>CM020618.1:28943975-28990012 GCA_009829735.1 Pyropia yezoensis
ACTCCCGCGTCACCCGGCTTTGGGTTGACGGCGGGGTCTCCCCCGGAGGCGGGACAAGTTGTCCCGCGTGAGGCCTTGGGGCGGTGGTTTTACCCCGCTTGGCCTCTTTATGAGGAGGGGTTGACTATTCTTCGCTGTGGCCGACTTGGCGCAGCGATCGGCCGGGTATGGGACCGCCTACGGGAGAAGTATCCCCGTAGGGTCGGGTTCCCGGCCGGCTTCAGGACGGACCAGTTTGCCTTCCTGGACGACGAGGAGGTTGAAGACGTCCAACGTGCCAAGGCCATGGTGGACCGCGGGGGAACTATCCCGGGTCCCGGCGACTTGCCGACCTTCACGTGGGACGCTGTGGCAACTCACCCACCGTACCTCCACGAGGCCGATCCGCACACTCATCACTTTGATGTGCGGATGGAGAAAGACTTCCGGCGAGGTCCCTACTTGGTGACCTCGCCTCAACTTGAGTTTCCTCAACAGTCTGCTGCCAGTAAGGAGCAGTACTATCCGAAGAAGCCCGAGTGGTGGCCTCAAGTTGAGGTCCCCTACGGGTTCCCGGCGTTGTTGCCCCGGTTGCTTGACCACTTCGGCTCCGTCATGTTGACGGCTGCCCCTGATCACCTGGTGTGGGCCATGTTGGCCACCCAGTGGCTCCTCGAGGTCATGTCGACCTGGGTGTCCTGTGTTCAGCGGCGGGGGATGCTCTGGCATCTCCCCCTCCGGCTTATCCAAGGTTTGGAACAGCTCACCCCTCAGCTAGTTGCTGAGGGGTGCTCATCAGGACAACTCACTCTACTTGAGGAGATGCTCCGGCTCCATAAGTTTATCGAGTGGGAGAGCATTGAGCACAAGTTGCGCCGCCCCACTCGTGGGCCCAAGGACGATGGCGCACTTCGCCAGTTCGTGTGGGTCGCTCGTGAACTTCACGACGGCCGTGTGGTCCTACGAGAGGGGTTGGGCATCGGGGACTACCCGTATGCCCCGGGGGTGGATCGCCACACTGCGCCACCCCCGGACAAGCCCATAGTTATGGCCGTGCCGTCCTATGATGACCACATGACTCAACCCACTGCGGGAGCCCCAAGTCGGGGTCGCAGTTACACCCGGGTACCGCCACCTCGGCGGGCCCCTCCGCTTCCTCCTGTTCCTTTCCAACCTCACGGGAACATCCCGATCAGCGTGGCCGTGGAGTCTTCCACCCCGGTGTCCCCCAACTTGGGGGCCACCCTCCTGACGGTATACCCCAAGTTGGTGTTGCCGCCCACGCCTCTAACCTCAGAGATGATGATCACCACGTTGGTGCGCACAATTTCCTGGTTGGCCGCGTCGACCGCAACCCTACAGAGTTCCGAGACTCCTCAACTTGAGGAGCGCGTTCGTACTGCAGTAGCGACCGCGAGTTGCGAGTCGGTGGCGGAGTTTATGACAGCCGAGTTGGCTCGTATTGGGGCTATTATGCCCCAGCCAGCCCCACTTGGGCGTGGCAAACGTCGCGCGAGCCGGGCATACTCGCCTCCTCGCCGTCGTCGCCGACACTCTCGGCGCTCTCCCTCCGTGTCGGAAGACGAGTTGTCTTACTCCGTCTCGGAGTCCTCTACCCCGTCGGAGACGGAGTCTGTCCAGCGTCTGCGTCGCAAACTTGCGCGCAAGACCAGGCAGAAGAGTGGCCACGGTCGGCGCCACTTGCGCGACCGTGAGGGGCGCGACGGTTCCGACTTGGAGCCGCCGCCCCCTCCAACGAGTGGAGCCCGTTATCGGCGTGGGTCTCGCCGCTCGCCTCCACGTGAGGGCGAGGGCCGTGGAGTGGGAGAGTCTAGCATGCGTGCCTAGTGGGCAGCTGCCTTTGTTGTGGGAGTGTGAGGGTTAGGGCTGTAGTTAAAAGCCACTCTGCATACCACTTCGACTTGAAGCACTCTCGTGGCACTGTTGCTCGGCCTTCCCTCACGTTGGGGGAGGGCTGTTAGGGTCTATCTCATTCCGGGCACAGTACGCCCGGACCTTCTCAGCGGGAAGGTCCTCCACATACTCCCACGTATCATCCTTGGCTTTGTAGCCAAACCAACGCACCCTCAACATGAGGCGGTCAGTGTCTTCATCCCATCCGTGGTCGATGAACTTATCGAACACGTACTCCTGCGGGCCCTGTTTGGCCGCAGGCAGTGAGGGGAGGCGCCACGACTCCAACGCACGTGCCCAAGCTGGGTCGCCTGCAGGTGGTGGTGCAACTTTGACCACGTCCTGTCCGTTCACTGTGCGGGCCCCATCGTCACTTTCGATGGTGAAGCGCCGCCCATCAGTACGAAGGACCTGGTACGGTCCCTTCGTCTGGAATACCAGCTTACCCCCAGTTGGGGTGTGCGAGTGTATCAGCACCCAGTCACCCTGCTCGGGGACATGTTTAGCATTGCGCACCTTTTTGTCAAAGGTACGCTTGTAGCGCTTTTGTGCTTTGTCCATCTCAGCCCTGACTTTAGGGATGAGGTTTTCAAGCCTAGCGGCGAACTCCGCCTTACTCTCAGTAGGAGTAGGCGTACTGCCACCATCCTCCCTAGTTGGGAGCGACCGCCGCACGGCAATAGACCGCACGCGACGGGGGGTCACAAAAGCGAGGGGTACTTCCCCTGTAGATGAGTGAACCTGCGAATTGTAGGCAGTAGTAAGGATAGAAATATATTGGTCCCACGTCTTCACGTGCTCACTCACATAGTGGCGCAGCTGCCTAACAATAGTTTTGTTGAAGCGCTCCACCTGCCCATTAGTTTGTGGGTGGTAGGGGGTGGCATAGTTTGCCTTAACCCCCAACATATCCAGCACTCCCTGAAACAGTACGGACGCAAATTGCGGTCCATTGTCCGATAGTGTACTATCTGGGATGCCATACGCGGCAACCCAGTGATCTAGGAAGGCTGACACGACCGACATGGCCGTGATCTCTGCCAGTGGGATCGCTCGCGTAAGTTTCGTGAAGCGGTCACAGATGACCAGGAGGTACTGGTTGCCCTCCTCGGTCACGGGCAGTGGCCCAAGGATGTCCATCGCCAACGCGGCGAAGGGCTCCTTGGCCGGGAACAATAGCATAGCCGTACTAGGCCGCCGTTCCATCAGACGATTCTGTGCACAACTTGTGCAGGCAGCCACCCAACTGTAGATGTCCACCACCATGGACGGCCAGTAGTACCTGGTCCTCAGGGTCTGGTACAGTTTACTAGACCCCAGGTGTCCACCCGTGGGAGCGTTGTGCTCCCTCTCAAGGATACTGTCCTTGAGGGATGCGGGGACGACAAGTTGTTCGGTCCCCTGGAATACCCCCCTCCTCATGAGGAGGCCATCGTCTCCCAGAAAGAAGCGCGTCTCAACCACCGTATCCAGTATATCCCTCTGCGACTTGCAGAAGGGATCCTCGGCCTGGGCCTTCACCACCTCGTCCAGGGACAGGGGCAAGTACTTCTTGTTCCCTGGCGCCTCGGGGTTCAACGCCTGACCCGAGCGCGTGACTACCCCCACAATGGGGATGTCCTCATCGACTGGGTTAGTGTCCAGCCCCTCGGTAGGTACCCGAGAGAGGCCGTCGGCAAGGGCATGTTGCCTGCCAGGTCGGTACTCAATGTCAAAGTTGAAGGGTGCCAGTCGCACCCTCCACCGGTTGAGACGAGTGTTCGTACAGTCCGTCTTAAAGATGAACTGCAACGCGCGGTGGTCACAGCGGATGAGGAACTTCTCACCCTCCAGGTAGTGACGAAGTGACGTCACCGCCCACACCACTGCGAGTCCTTCCAACTCGGTGACTCCGTAGTTCTTCTCGGCCGAGTTCAGCCCCTTACTAAAGTATCCCACCGGCAAGTACTCCTTGTCCGGCTGCTGCTGAAGCAACACACAACCAAGTTGGTCGTAGCTAGCGTCCACATCCAGGATGTAGTGGCCTCCCAACCTGGGAATTGCCAAGATGGGGGGCTTCAGCAGAAGGTCCCGAAGAGTCTCAAAGGATTCCTGCTCCACCCGACTTGGGGGAGGCAGGTTCTTCGGTAGCATTGAGCTCACTAGCTCATTCAACGGCTTCGCCACCTTGGCGAAGCCCTTGGTGAAACGTCGGTACACTTTACACATCCCGAGGAAGCTCCTCATCTGGGTCTGGGTCCGGGGGTACTGAGCCTTACGTATGGCCCTCAAGTTCTTCTCGTTAACACTGAGACGCCCCGGACGGACAACATGTCCCAAGTACTCCACCTCTTGAGTGAAGAGGTGGCACTTACTCGCCTTCAGTGACACACCGGCGTCAGCAAGTAGCTTGAACACCTGGCCAAGATGGCCAATGTGTTCCTCCGGACTTCGGGAGAACACAATGATATCGTCTAGGTACACAAGACAGATCTGCCACCGTACTCCGGCCAGAATCATGTCCATAGCGCGCTGGAAAATTGCCGGCGCGTTACACAGACCAATCGGTAGGCGTTTGCACTGGTAGGTACCACAGTGACAGGTAAAGGTAGTTTTATGCCTGTCCTCCGGGGCAATGGGAATTTGCCAGTACCCCGCGTTACAGTCCAGGGTAGAGAACACGTTTGCCTCCCCCAGAGAGTCCAGACAGTCATCCATCCTAGGTAGGGGATAACTGTCCTTCACCGTGCTCTCGTTGAGCTTACGGTAGTCGATACAAAACCGGGGGGTCCCATCAACTTTGGGGACGATAACCACCGGACTCGCCCACTCGGCGTTGCTGGCCTCGATCACATCGAGGGCCTCCATGCGAGCAACTTGCTCCTTAACGAGGGCCCTTGAACGAGGTCCTCCCCTATACGGTTGTTGGCGTATAGGGGGTGCACCGGGCTTCAACTCGATCCGGTGTTGGGTGGCTCTCATGAGTCCCAATTGACCATCCCACAGCTTGTGATATTGGTCCAAGAGGCGTTCAACTTGAGCCCTAAACCTGGGGGGAACACCCTCCATGTTCACATGGGGCCGAGGAGAGGTGGCCGACTTGGCTTGATGCTTCTCCTTTCCGGACTTCGGGTCGCTACTTGCGCCCGCGTTGAGGGTGACCGCTACTACCGGTCCCTCATGTTGGTCGATATAGCCGAACTTGGCTCCCGACTTGAAGTACTTGGGCGTCGGACTCAGGTTCATCACCTGGATCCTCCACGGGACTCCGGCTTTGGAGTCCATCGTGCCAAGGGCAACATGCACTTGGTGCTTGCGAGCAAGACGGGGGTTAGGGTGCACCAACCCGTTCCCCGAAAAATCAGTTACAACGTCAACGTGCGCCACCGAGTTGGGGGGCAACGTGACTTTGCGGGCTAAACGCAGGGTAGCAGTAAACCCTTCCCTCACAGAGCAAACAGGCTTCGACTGTGAGACTGTCACAGGAGCCACAGACTTTCCCTTACCAAGGATGGGGATAGTCTCCCCATTCATCAACTTGACCCAGTACTCGGGGCCACAGATCAAAGGCACTTGTGTTACGACATAAGGGGTACCCAGAAGCAGGGGTACCGATATATTCTCAACTACACCATAGGTCACGTCGACCTCCTGGGTCCCCAACCTAGTTGGTAGGGTCACGGCACCAACGATGGGAAGTACCCCACCATTGATGTCAATCATATGGTCAGCCTTGGACCTCCAGCGTTGGAGCTTCACCTCCTTTGGTAATCGCGTCTTGCGTATCAAGGAGGCTCCTGACCCGGTATCAAGCACGATACGGGCACAACAGGCGCGGCCGGGGGCAAGTTGCACCCGTCCAGCCACCTGGAAGTTCTCACCCGTCAGCACCGCGATGACCCGACGTGGGTTTACGTTCTTGGGGAGTCCTACCCGAGGTGGGCGGACTCCCTTAGGTCGCCGCAGTATCCGGCACGGTTGGTTCGTCCTCCGGGCCCACTTGGCCGAGGCTGCCGTTGTGAGCTTCGGACGACCAGCCCCAACGGTCATTCGTTTCCCGCCGACTTGGCGTCCGAATCTGAGGGCGGGGAGGAAGACGACGAGTCCGAGGACGACGTGTCCGCCTCCTCCGCCGAGGGTGTGGCGACCGCGACGACCGGTCGAGACCCACCCTCGCGGCGTGAACGTACTTCGCTCGTAGCCGACTTCTTACTCGCATTCCTAACAAGTTGTTGGATGCGTTTACTCAACTTGGGGCAGTCATATGCCCAGTGTCCATCGGAGTTGCAGTTCCAACACCGATGGTCAGTTCCCGGAGGGGTCTTCCCAACTGGGGAAGACGAAGAGGTACCCTGGGAAGTTCCCACGGCAGCTACCACCCTCTCCTTGCGGATTCGGCGTGCCTTTCTCAACTCTCTGGCCTGGCGCGCCTCCTCCCGTTCCTTGGCCAACTCGGCCTGACGCTCCTGGCGTTGTTCCTCCCGCAACTTGCGGTAGGCCTCGCCTCTGCGATAGGCGAACCTGGCCAACTCGGCCAGGGTCGCCCGGGCAGTGTTATGCTCCCGGGTCTCCATCCGGACTGACCAATGGAGTCCCTCCACAAACCGACTCTTCACCACAGCTTGTGGATGAAGAAACCCACAAAGATTGTTGAGCTTACGGACTCGCTCCGCAAAGGACAACTCGTCCTCCGCCTCTTCCTGATGGGCTTGCGTAAACTCCTCGACTTGAGAAGCCAACGCTGCCTCATCAACCATGGCTCTCAACAACCAGTTGACGAGCTCCAAATAGGACGTCACCTCCCCAGCGCCTCCACTTGAGGAGCTGGGCATGACGGACATAAGTTCTGTCCGTAGGTCGCCCTTCGTAAACTCCTGTAGCATGTAAAAAGCCATGCCTTCACTTATGGCATTGTCGTCACAGGCTTTTGTGAAACGACGTAGGAACTCAAAGACACGGAGGGGGGGAGTTCCATCCCACTCCGCCTTGCGCCCAAAAGAGTGAAGTGCATTCTTCTTGGCACGGCCCATAGCTCGGGCCTGAATAGGACCGTACACCACCGACTTGTTGTGGAGGGCGTAGGTCTCACAGTCAAAAATCCTCTGGTAGACCGAATTGGCTACCTGGATCTTGGGCGGCACCTCACGTTGAGTAAAAAGCCGCTGAAGGAATGGGGTGAGTTGACCCGCAGTGCCTGCCGTCTGCCGCGGCGAGCTTGGCGTAGCCACCGGCGTTTCCGAGGGGAACTTCCCCGTAAAGGGCGTGCGCCCCACCGAGAATGGTGTGTCTCTCTCGTTGGGAGTCACAGGGGTCGCCCCCGGTACGGGGCGACCCGAGACAGGCGTAGGGGGAAGTGTTTCCTGCGTCTGCGGGCTCGAAAGCCCCAATCCGGTCCGGACATTGAGACCATCTGGCAAACTCGCCACAATCTGATTCAGAATAGTATTCGTCATCGTGACCACCAGGTCCGGCAAAGTCTGCCGCAACACATTGGTCGCCTCCCGACGAACAGTTTCCGCGAGGAGTGGATTGTCGACTCCAGTTGAGTCTCGGTCCGCCTCCGGGAGTCCACCTGAGGGGTAACCACGATCCTCAGGGGTCTCAACCGGGGGCATGGGCGCGAGCCCATCGCCGACCAACGGAGGTCCGCCGTCCTCCGAAAGCCTAGTTGGCGACGGCTCCAAGCCAAAGTTGGCTCCAGCCCGAGTGGAACCCGCGGGGACAGTCCTCGCACCTTGGGACGTTCCCGTTGAGTGTACCACACGGTGGCCGGACTTCGGCCCACCAACATCAGAAGTGTCACCCGAATGAACTGCCGACTGAGTCGGGGTGGCCTGTTGCCCGCCTGTACTCCCAGTCCTGCAGGCTTGAGGGACCTCCAGTCCCTCTGCGACCCCAGGTACACCTACCTATGTCTCACCAGTATTCAAAGGCACCGGAGTACGTGCGTCACCCGTGTACTCTCCGGACGACGGGGGGTCCGAACCAGCCATGTTCGCTAACGATCCGTATGACACGGTCCAAGTCCACCGTTCCTCTGAGACAGAGGGCCCCCTACACCCGGGTGCACCCGGAGGTAAAGTTTACCTCTTTCCCCTGGTGCTCCACCAAATGTGGCAAAAACCATTCGCACACGCGACACCCAAGCTGGGGCGGTGCGCAAGGGCTGCCTCCCGTGTCGGGGGAACCGGAAGAAGTGCAAGTCGCACACACTCTGTCCCTGTTGTGGGGCAATCCCCCCACTGACAAACAAGAAGATGGTGTGTGGGCCAACAGTTTCTGGGTCGGGACGGGGACGCAGGGCCAAGCCCCGCTGTCCCTCCCCTTATCCCCCCAGGGTCCACTCAGAATCTCGCCACTCAGAATCTCCCACCCCAGCACCTGCCCACCGGGCCACACGAAAATTCAAGACGATAAATGCAGAAAACCCTTAAATCCAAGTTGGATTTACTACTAAGCTAACTATCCCAAACTTAGGGAATATGGACCCAAATGCAGGGGGAGGAACGGGTCAGGCTAGTGGCCTGCCGCACCTTGCATGGCACGTGTTGCCCCCCAGCCTGGGGGTCAATACTGCCACAGGTGGCGCGCACGTCGGCGGTGCCGGTGTGTGTCCGCTTCCGTGGGTGTGGTGGTGGGGGGGTGGTGAACGACGGCGGGTGTGAGATCGGCGGTCACTGGGGGGAGGGACTCTGCGATGTTGGTGATTTGGGAGGGTATGGGGGGGGAGGGCTACTATGACGTTAGTGGTGCTGGATGCGGGGGTGAGGACATAGCCGTGTTGTTCGTGTGTCTGTGGAGGGAGGTGCTAGGTGTGGCGGTGGTGCTAGTGTCTATTCTACTGCACATTCGCCTCAAATGAGGCGGCCTCGAGCCTCGAATGAGGCTCCCCCCGGATCACCGGAAATCGCCGATTTTGACACGTCTGACACAGAAGAGGCTGTCGTCGGTACCCGCCCCAGACAGCTTCCGCTCCGCCTGCAGCCCCCCCTGGCCACCTCCCTCCGCTTCTCTCCCGCTAGGGACACTCCGCACCCCCTCCCCTTCCCTTTGTGCGGCGGGGACTGGCTGTGGCGGGGGCGGCGGAGGCGGGGGCGGCAGCGGCGGCGGTAAAGAACGACGGATCCAGCATACATCCCGTCGACCGCGTACGGGAAAATGCGCCCCGGTGGTGCCGGTTTGCCAGGCCGATGGGCAAAAACCGGTCTCGTGGGGCGGCGTGAAAGGTTACAGGGTCGCACGAGGGCGGGGAAGTCCCAAACGCGGCTGCTGGGAGATCGCCGGCAATCAGGCCGCGTTAGAGGGGTATGGGGGGGGCGGCAGGAGTACATGAGGAGAGACGGAGGGGGGGGGGGGGGGGGCGCAGGAGAAGGAGGAGTGGGGTGGGTCTGCGGCGAGGGCGGCGCGTGAAAGACTGGACCCGCTCATGCGCTACGCAGATACCGCGGTTCGCGGCCGCGCCCGTCCCAAACCACAGTGAGGACGCCTCCAGCCTCTCCCCTTCCCCTCCAGCGGCGGAGAAACGCCTTTGTCGCCGTTCCCCCCTGTGGGGCGCCTGCCAAGAGTGCCTACGGCCGCGGCAGTGGCGGCTGCTGCGACGAGTCGGCAACAGGAGCGGCGGCGGCGCTCGTCTGAATGTCGCCAGCGTGGGGGTGCGGCAGTCCCTGGAGGGGGACGTGGGCGTGACGTGTCACCGCGTCTGCGCGAGCGTGTTGGGTCTGCACGAGGCCTTGGCAGCTGGGTGGCGGGGGGGTGCCACAGCTAGAGCGGGGGAGGCGGGGGGGAGGGGCCATGGCGTGCTTGCGCGGCGCAGGCGAGCGGGCGGGGAGAGAGAAATAGACGGTGCAGGCATGGAGTAGCACACAAAGATGGCGACCGTGGTAGGCGTAGCCGACGGTCGCGCCTCTCCCTGTGGTGGAGGACAGGAAACAAGAGGGAGTATCGGGGGAGGTTGGCTTCGACAAAAAGGAAGAATGATGCAAACGGAGGCACTGGGAAAGGGTACACGCACAGCGGGTGGGGAAGACTGCAGAGACGGGCAAAAGGAACTAGAAACTGCTCATGTGGATGGCGTGCTGGACGGTCTCTACAGTGGTCGCTTACCACGTCGGAACGCGCGTCTGCGGCGCGGAAAAAAGTCGCCGACCGATGACTTTTGGTCGTCCTTGGGGTCCCGCAGTTTCCCCCATGGGCAAACTGACTGCGCTGAGTCCATTTCTGGCGTCAAAATCCTTCTCCGACGAGCGGAAGACCTCGAAAAATTGCGCTCAAAAACCGCCTCAAATGAGGCGAATCGCCTCAAATGAGGCGGTCAGTAGAATAGACACTAGCGGTGGTGGAGCAGAAGGGAGGCGGGAGGGTGAGGGCGGGGAGTTGCCACTGCGTGCTTCTTTCTTGTCACTTTTGCCATGATTGTGTGCTCATAGTTGCGGTGGGGGATGTTGGCAGACGCACGGGGCGCTGGCCGTCGTCGGCGCGCCCGGCAGCGCCACCCACCTCCCTGTCGCGGCCGGCTGGGTGCGCGTCGCGGCGGCGGCCGCCGCCGCCGCAGCCGTGTCGTCGCTGGCTGCGCCCTACCCGCCGCCGGAGTGGGACCCGTCCGCCGCGCTTGCCGCGCTGGGTGCGACGCCCTTGCGGACGGGGCCGCTGCCGGGCCGCGCCGTCGCGTCAGCATGGTCAGCGGACCTGCTGGGCCAGCTGGGCGGGCTGTGCGCGCTCCCGCGGGTGGCGCTGCAGCACGAGCCGGGGCTGACGGCGGCCAAAGATGCGGACGAGGGAGAGGGGGGGCGGAGGGGGGAGACGCCACCGTCGCCTGCGCGCTGGCTGATCCGGAATCGCTCTGAACCCTAGTGTCCGCTCTCGGTGGGTCTTAACTGGGGGTGCACCGCCCACGGCCCTGCCCGCACAGGGAGGGGACGTGAGGGGACTGGCCTTTCTGGCGTAGCCTTGCTCTTCAGGTCCCCTCACCCGCTTGCCTGGCCCCGAAACGTCGCCGTGGCCGGCTGTCAGAGTGTGGTCTTGAGCAGGCGGGCGCAGTGGCAGCCACAGCGGTCATCCACATGAGAGAGAAGGGGTGGGGGAGGAAGCAGGCCGGAAGAGGGAAGTGCGATGGCGTGATGCGGTGCTTAAGCATTAGTGGGGCTTTTTGAAAGGGTCAGCGAGCGGACACCGTGGGCGGCCAAGGAGAGTAGAGTGGGCCCGCTGGCCATCGCTGCGCAGGGTGGGCTGGGGGGGGCGCGATAGTGTCGTCGCCGTGGGCGGCCAAGGCGGGCAAGGTTTGGCGGCTGGCTATCGCTGGGAAGAGGGAGTTGGGGGGGCCGCGACGGTGTCAGCCCCGCGCCGCCGCTGGCTCGCTCCCCCAGCTCCCCGTACCCCCGCCCCCCACCGGGCGCCGTCCCCAGCCGCAGAATCGCGAGCCTTATCATGAGGTGCCATGATGGCAGCTCCACTCCAGCGCTGCTATAATGCTTCCCGTAAAAAGTGGACGTGCACGTGTCGTGATCATGTCAAAAATCGGCCACTGGACCAATCAAACCCACACTGCACGACCCGTGCACGTCCACTTTCTACGGGACGCACAAAAGCTGGCAGGGGGCAGCAGCTCAGGGTGTCGCGTCACGGGATTTTCTGTCTCGCAGTGGCACGATTTTGAGTGAGGTGGGGCGTGAGGCTCTCGTTTACAGCCACACCACACGCCCACACATCAGTGCGGATGCATCCGCATTGGCTTGTTCCTCTCTCCCCTTTCATGTCCCGCCCGGGGCCGACCGCCCTGTAGCTGCCCCCCCCCCCCCTCACCCCCCCCCCCCCTCACCCCCCCCCCCCTCGCACCAGCCGTCGCACCAGCCGCACCGGGGCGCAGCGGCTCCGGAATTACCTCCCCTCCCTATCCCCCCCACCCCCCTCCGCTCTGCCCTCTCACAGGGTCCGTCCCAGGCCCGGCGCCTGCCGCGCGCCGCGGTGGTCCCCACGGCCAGGCCATTGCCGCCGCTGCGCGGTCCCGGTGAAAGGGGGGCGAGGAGAGCCTCCACCACGGCTGTGTTCCCACTGGGCGGCGGGGCCATCGCCGCCGTCACCGCCGCCGCCACCGCAGAACCTACCCCGTGGCCGTCCCTGCCGCTACTATCACCGAGGACGGCGTGTCGCCACCCACGGCGACCACCTCCCCGCCAGCGCCCCCTCGGCCGCGGACACCGGACTCACCCGGTGACCGCCTTCGAGCCGTCTCACCCGTCAAGCGGTCCCGAGGCAGGTCAGCAGCGGCGGCAGCGGCGTCATTCACGGCGAGAGCGGCGGCGTCGGGGAGGTCGCACCCCGCCCCCCCCCATGTTGCGCCATGCCCGGCTTGCTCAGCCGTTCTCCTTTGGGGGCCCATAGAAGCGGCGGAGCGTTACGCGGTGGCCCTCCTCCTCATACTCGGCGCGGGTAACCAGCCGCCGCGCCCAGTCGCTGTCCGTCACCCCACCGACCGCGTCTGCAACAGTGGCCGCCGCGCCTTGCCAAGCGGCGGTGGTCATCCCCTCCCCCCCCCCCGCCGGCACGCCGCCCTCGGCGGGGGGGACCTCCCCTCCCCCCCCCCCGCCGCCCGCACGCGCACGCGCATCGCCGCGGGGGCGACGGCGCGAAGGTCCGCGGCGAGGCGTGGGAGGAGTCCCGGCAGGCGGGCGCCCCCCCCCCCCACCACCACGTTGGCCCACAGGCGCGCGGCGGTGGGGGCAGGCGCCGCCGCCACTGCCGCGACCACCGCGTCGACCAACCCCCCGGTGGAGGCACCGAGATCGCCCGGCGCAAAGAGGAGCTCGGGGACGGTGAACCGCTCGCGGCCGACAGACAGCGCCGCCTCCCCGGGCGGAGCGTCGGAACGGTGGACCAGCCGCCGGCCCCGCGGGTCGGCGGCGGGGTCAGTGTAGGCGGGGAGGAGGTAGTGGGCCATGGGTGGGCGTGGCGCGGCGGCCGCCGCCGCAAAGGAGGGAGTGACGTAACAAGTGCGCTCCTTGATGGCCTCGACAAGCATCGTCTCGTCGTGGAGGGCGTACGCGCCGCGAGAGAGGCACGCCTTGAGGTAGTTGGTGAGCGCCTTGCCGCCCACGTCGACCCGTCGGCAAGCGGGGAGGAGGGGGGTGCCGTCAACAACGGGGGTGGCGGTGGTGAAGGAAAAGCCCGCGTCAACGACCAGGCCTGTCCCAGGCGCATCTGCGGCGGCGGCGCCCATTGTCCCAGGCGACCTCCGCGTGGACCGCATCAGCAACGGCGGGCTGACGGTGGCGAGGAGCGCCCCAAACTCCGCCCACTCAAACACCAGTTCGTCCATGGCGCGGCGGCAGTGGAGAAGGTTACCCAGCGGTTCCGTCACAAGGACGCCCACCTCCCCGCGGCCGACGCCAGCCAGCTCGCCGCCAACCCCAGCGTCGGCCGACAGCACCGACTCCCACACGTCGGCCTGAGTGTTCCAGCGTGTGACGATGCCCCGCTCGACAGGGCGCACCAGTCGGAGGCCCGACAGGTCCCGAAGAGCAGATATTTCCGCGCCAACCAGGTAGCCGGGCGGGCGGGGGGAGCTCCGCGGTGCCCGCGACGATGAGTTGTATTTTGGCGGCCGCGTCAGGGCGTTGGGAATGACGAGCGGCGCGGAGGGGGGCGGGGAAGGGGCACCGTCGGTCAACGGGGCCGAAGGGGTCAGCGATACTACCCCAGCCTTGACCGTGTGGCCACCATTGTCAAGAATGAGGGCGCGCGTCAGGGGAAGGGGCATTGTGGAGGTGTTCGCGGAAGAAGGTGGGCGTTCGCAGTAGGTCAAGTGATGAAGCACCTTGCTGCTCGCTGACGCGAAGATGAAGTGAATGTTGTTCTTGATCGTAAATGATGGGTGCCAAGCCATTGTCTCGCCCAACAGCTGTTAAAAGGAGGCTGTCATTGGATTTCCCTGAAAAATGCGTGAGGTAATAAACAATGTTAAATATTTCACAGTGAGTTACAACAGTAGAATGTACACCTGGCCGGACAATCGTTTCTGGGCGTACGATCGGCTGATGCATCATTGAATACAGTTTCTTACAGATTCAAAAAACTGCAATGCTGGGTAGGTTTACAACCCGGTACTTCGGGGAGGTGGGGGGGGGGTGGGTAAGGTTGTCAGTCGTTGAGAAAAGCCGTTAAACGATCGTTACAACGATCTTTAAAGTCGTTAAGGTCCCGAGACGAGTACTCGTTAAAGTCGTTAATTCCAACTGCTTTGGCACTTATATGACGCACGGTGCAATTCGAGACATCAGTCGCGCGTGTGCTATCCGCCGAGGATTCGAGGGTCGGGATTGCGACCGGCGCTGCTGCCGTGCGCGCGCACCAGCGACAGACGAGGCCACCAGTGCACGCAGCCCCACTATTCTTCTTCGCCCCTTCCGGCTGTACCTGAGTACCGCGATGGACCTGTGGTCTGCGTTTCGAAAAACTGGCGACCACGTGCTGGACGGCGAGGGCAAGCCGACCAACTATTGGATCGCCTTCTGCCGCGCCTGCGAAGCAGCACACCAGAGGTACCTCGAAGATGTAGATGCATGTGACGGTGACGAGGCAGCCATCTCCAAGCTCCCCGTCGTGACACCAGCCGCGCCGGTGACGGCCGCAGGGACAGGATGATCCCTCACCTGCGAAAGCGCTCGTTCTACAAGCAGATCGGTGGAAGCTGCGCGCCACGCACTGCTGGCCCGGCTCGCTCTTCCAATAGGACCCCCCTGTACGGGGCGGGGTCGTCGACGACGTCTACCAGCGCCGAGGTGTCTGCTCTCTGTCAGGAGCTGCGCATAACCTCTGGGCAATTTGCCAGGGTGAAGGCGTTTTTGGCGGACAAGCCCTTGGACAACGCACCGTCTGGGAAGCGCCGTAGGCCGGATTCAAGGCTTCAGAAGTACTTCAGTCCACCACTTACGGAGGAGGAGAAGCGCGTCCTTAACGAGCGTCTTCTAGTCTTCGTAGCCGATGCGCGCGTGCCGTTTTCTATCGTAGAACGATCAACGTTTCTGGACCCGATTAGAACGCTGAGGTATTCGGCCGTGGACCACGTGCTTACGAGACGGACCCTAGCTGGGCCGCTGTTGGCGGCTGCCGCGCAGTCTTCACAGACACTCATGCTCGGCAAGCTGAAGGCGCAGCTGGGCGGGTCGCTACGTTGCACTTTCATGTGCGATAGATACGAGCGCCAGGATCTTGTGCATGTGATGGGTCCCATCGTCGGCGTCCTGGGCCTCCGGTACGTGTTGGAAGCTGCAGAGGAGGGTCCGGCACACCACGGATTGGCAGCAGCAGCAGCCATAAGCGGCGTGCTGGATCGACTGGAGTCGGACGGCGTCGCAATCGGGGCTGTGTGTACTGACGATGCGGGCCAGTGCGGCCGAGCGCGGCGGATTTTTGCGTTGCGCCATCCGACTCTCGTGTTTCTGCGGTGCATGGCACATCAAATGAACCTGTTGATGAAGCACGTGCTGTCAGATGCATCCTTACGCCCAAATATGGAAGCCGCTGTAGCCGCCGCCCTCACCCTCACGCGATCTTCGGCGAAGCTCCTCCCGCTCGCTAAGGCGTCAATGCAGCAAATTTATGGGACTACGCTAGCCATACTGACGGTTTGTGAGACTCAGTGGAGCTCGCTACAGATGTGCCTGGCCAGTCTCCTGCGTGTCCGTGGCGCTCTCGTGTGCTTCGCAACGGAGCTCGGGGCCGCCGCTCCACCAGCTCTCGTGACACTACGCCAGGAGGCGTTTTGGATCCGATTGGCACTAGCGGAGGTGGTCGTGCGACCACTCGCCCACGCGACGTTCACTTTAGAGCGGGATGACACCTCTCTGGCGGACGCCTTCTTCGCGTACGGCGGTATCTTCCAGCACCTGGAATCCATGAAAGATCGAACGGACATCCACGGATTCTACGATAACCTCGAGCGTCGATGGTTGACGGAGGAGCAGCCGCTTTTCATCCTCGCATTTTGCGTTCATCCTCGATACATGAAGATGGCACGAGCGCTTCTTGAAGTCCACCGATGCGGCACAGCTGCGGCTCACTTTTCATCCCCGTGTTTGTCAAATGCGGCTGCTGGCTACTTGTAGCAATATGGTTGTCCGTATTGTGACCCTAATATTAGGGGGGCTACTTCTAATCCTTAACTTCCAATTTGAGAGTCCGAGCTGGTCACGGTATCTATAAGTTACGTATGACCAGAGGGACTTGCATCTTGGGGTGGAGGGTAGTTAGTAGTGTCTCCGAGGGTTTATAACGAGGGGGCCGGTGGCGAATCCACCGCCGGCCAAGGTAGAACAACAAACCCCTCCCATTTGGGCTCCCATCTTGGTCCCGTGGCTTGCGCTCCAAGGACAGCAACCTTGGCCTCCCGGTGACGTTGGTGCCGATCCCCCTTGGTGAGTGTTCCCTGAGAGTGGACGTGCGACGGATCCCTATTGTGCTACATTGGTGGAGCAGCAGGGGACGGGTTTCCGTCACCCTTGTGGTGACGCCGTCTTCGGCCCTGGCACACGGATAGGGATCCGGTCCTTTTCTTGTACTCGTGGTGTTGCGACCTGATCGTTTGTGTTGAGTTTTTACCTTTGACTGTGATCTACTGTACTCTCCCCAATCTACCCCCTCGCTCTCTTGTTCGTGGTGATTGATACGTCGGTTGACTGATTGTGACCATGTCTACCCAAGAGACGGGGAACGTTCAAGATGACGGATCGGCGTCGACGCCGACTCCGGAGGTGACTACGGGAACCGGGATCGGGAACCCGATCGATAACATTGAGACGCCAATGCTTTCCGGTGCCGGATCGACGTTTGGCACGGCTCGGACGGCAGGAGGCGGGGGCCCGCCTCAACTGTCGTCGACCGACCTCACTCCGCCGCCTCCTTCACCAGGGGATTCCCTGATGGCATCATTGGCCCGCATCGAGGCCCGGTTTTCCGGGCTCGACGCCCGTCAAGATCGGACGGAGGACGCAATGGCAGTGTTGATGTCAACACGGCACACGACGGGACCCCGTCGTGTTCCTCCCACACCGGTACGGTTCGAACCGGCCGGACTACTTTCGGAGTCCACCAGGGTCAACCCCGGTGTTGCTACTCCTGGACAACCCCCGGACACAATGGGGTATGGGTCCGACTCGTCGGCAGAGTTGGAACGGAGTCACACGGACCGATACGCTCGGAGCACCCGAAGCGGACTCCGCGGACACGACCCGGCGGATACGTACGCCGGGGGAGAGTCGGTTATTGGGGGAGGAGGTACCCTCTCGCAGTACCCCCACGACGAAGGAGGCCAGGCAACTCGGGTTCCCGAGGTGCCGACGCCTGAAGTACCATCTTCAGTGGTGGAAGCTATGACCGCGCAGGTAACTGCGAGCCTACTGAAGCGGATGGAGTCCGATGAGTTCGCTCATCAACTGGCTAAGCGACTGGATATCCAGGACGCTGACACGGAGATCGTCAACGAGGTCTTCCGGTCGGTTCTTACTCCGGAACGTTATCGTTTGGAGGACCGCTCTACCACCGTATCGGAATCGATGCGTAATACGTCGCATCGGGCGATCCGCTCTATGCAGACCCTTATGAAGGGAGTCCCTATGTTCGGGGGGCCGAACGGACGCCCGTTGGCAGTCATCGGCTTCTTGACTAGCTTCAAGGCAGCCGCAGACAAGGCGCTCGTTAACGAGGGGCTGGCTCTGGAGATCCTCCCGTTCTTTGTTGATGAACGGGTGCGAGGCATTCTTCGCCAGGCATCCCCGATGCCGGGAATGAGGGTCGCGGCCACCCCCATGGATTACCGTGGGATATTGAAGGAGCTGCTGAGCAGCTACCTCAGTGAGGACAAGTGCGAGGACCACTATCGGGCCCTTCGCACTGCCACCGCCCAGTCCTGGGAGGATGAGGAGATGTTTGGACGCCGGATCCAAGAGCTCGACTACGAGCTGGGGAAGCTCCTCGGAGAAGGGGAGCTACGGGCCATCCTGTTCGCAGGAGTACCCAACTACGTGCGGATATCCGCACGGGGCGCCAACACGGCACGGACGAACTTCAGTCGACTGATGCATATGTGCAAGTCCCTAGGGGACGCCTACCGGGTTCTACACCCGGAGTGTGCCTTGGCCCCGAAGCCCAAGGGTGAGGGAGGCAAGCCCAGTCTTACCTCGGTACCGAGGCAAGAGAAGGTGGAACGTAAGGCCGCACCAGTACTGGTGGCGACCGAACATACCCCTATTGGTGAGGGTGACCCTCTAGTCGACCAACAGGGCCACCTGTTGCTACCGGCGACGCCGGTGATTGATGAACATGGTACGGTAGCGTACATCGCCCCGGCTGGAACCCAGTTCCAGGTCAACGAAGGAACGGGACGGCGCGTCCCGTATGTGCGGACTACGGGGTACTCCCCGGTGACGGGTAACTCTCACCAACCCTTGCCAACATGGGCGGTGCGCACGGAGGCACCCCCGCAGATTGCGGGCCGACCCAACCGGTTGGGGGAGTCCATGTTCCGGTTGACCCAAGGACCCAAGGCCTACCAGGGAGCAGGCACTCGGGCGCCCGAGGGAGGCAACCGTAGCTACGGGGCTACCCCGATGCGACCTCAAGGGGGGACCGGCACGTCCGGATGTATGTTGTGTGGGGATCCCCAGCACTGGGTGTCTTCCTGCCCACTCATCCCCGAGGAGTCTCGGCGGGCAGCGGCGCAACGCAAGGCATCCACCGGGGGGTATCCCCCCCGAGCACCCGGACCCGCACCGGGTAGGCAGCCAGCTCCGGATGGAGTACTGGCCGTCGAGGGGGCACCTCCTCAGCCGGATGTCCCGGCGGACAGCACCCTACCAAGGGCGGGAAACGAGTAAGAGGAAGGATGACCGGGGGGCGCTGGGTCACCCAAGCAAGCCACCCCGGAGTACCGCGGGGAAAGCCCCACGGAGAGCGCGGTTGAGCCGACGCCGCATCAACCCCCGGGTACACCTTCCGGCCCCGACGACACGGCGTCAGGGGATTGATGACCAACCTCCGAGGTTGGGAGGAGAGGACGGGAAGCCCCTTCACGTTGAACCAGACAAGGGCCCTGTTCAGGATGCCCGAGCTACACCGGATATCGGTGTAGGACATGTGTTGTTTACCTTGGAGAACTTCAAGGTATCAGCCACACTGGGGGTTGACCCCCAGTCGACACGATCGTACTACCCTGTACTGGACACAGGGGCTGGACCCAACCTTATCCGGAAGGATACCCTCCCGGACAAGTGGCTTCCACGAGTCAGAGTGACTCGGGGACCCACCATCAAGGACGCGAATGGTCGACTCATTCGTACGACCGCAGCGATGTCGCTGCAGGTTACCATCGGGGATCTCACCACGGAAGTTGACTTCCTGGTATGTGAAACGCTATCGGTGCCCTGCATACTGGGGTGCACCTTCATCAACGTTCACGTTGATGCAATCCGGCCAGGCCGGAGGACCGTCGAGCTTCAAGAAGCCGACGGGACGAAGCGAGGACACACGGCTATCGTCAGGGACCTGACGCTACAAGGAAGCCACGTTAACGTGGCTGAGGTGTACGCCAGCGTCGAGCCGAAGACACTTCGGTTGGCCGAGCGAACTCGCTTTGAGCCGTTGTCAGAGACAGTCCTCCCGGTTAACTGCGACCTCGCAGGCATCTGCAGAGTCCAGTCCAACCTACGGACGTACAAGCGCCATGGGTTGACCATGGCCAACGGTCTCATAGACCTCCCAGCAGGAGGGTCGTCCCTCCTAGTGATGGCGAACTACCGCCGTAAGGCAGTCACCCTCCCGAAGGGAACTATCCTCGGGATTGCCGAACTCTACGAAGGAGATATCCTTACCCCTGATAAGGAAGGTCAAGTGGAACCACTTGAAGTACTGGCGGTCGCCGAGACCACCGAGCGACAGCAACCCGATGACGGGAAGCCTAACCCATCGGCGGCTCCGGCGGACCTGCCGCCAAAGGACCAAGAGGCCTTGAAGGCACTGGCCGAGGCTGACCTCGACCACCTTCCCCCTTCGGTAGCCGAAGGGGTACGACGGATGCTAAGAAAGCATGACGTTATGTGGACAGGCGGGGCCTTGGGGACCATTGGGGCAACCCAACATCGTATAGACCTGGTACCCGGCGCACGACCCGCCCGCTCACAACCGCACCGAGCGGGACCTATGCAACGAGAGATCGTTGATGGAGAAGTGAAGAGGATGAGTGAAGCTAAGGTGATCCGACCTTCGATGTCGGAATGGGGTGCCCCAGTCGTTATTGTGCCGAAGAAGGATCAAACCCCTCGGTTTTGCATCGATTATCGACGCCTCAACTTGGTTACCAAGAAGGACTCATACCCTTTACCAAGGATGGATGAATGCATCGACTCCCTGGGGGAGGCTACGGTGTTTACCACCATCGACTGCAATGCCGGATACTGGCAGATCCCGGTGGCGGACGAGGATATCCCCAAGACGGCATTCGTCTGTCACAGTGGAGTGTACGAGTTCCTAAGGATGCCCTTCGGATTGTCCAACGCCCCCGCTACATTCCAGCGGGCTATCGACATCATACTGTCTGGGGTGAAGTGGCGTAACTGCCTAGTGTACCTCGATGACGTCATCGTCTTCTCGCGTAACATGGATGACCATGTACAACATGTTGACGAGGTACTCACCCTCTTGAGGAACGCCGGGGTAACCCTGCGTCTGAAGAAGTGCGCCTTCTTCCAACAGACGGTCGAATATCTGGGCCACCAGATAACCCCTGGTAAACTAGGGGTACTCGAAGCCAATACCCGGGCACTCCGGGATGCCCGGTTCCCTAACACCCAGACGCAGCTCAAGAGCTTCCTGGGAATGTGCAATGTATACCGACGGTTCGTCAAGGACTTCGCTCGGATAGCTAAACCGTTAACGGTTCTTACGAGCAGTACCTTACCCAAGGTACTCCAACCCCCTTCGCCTAGCGAAGAGGAGGCATTCGAGTCGCTGAAGCGAGCCCTACTAGCCCCACCCGTCCTTGCGTTACCGCATAGACGGGGTACCTTCGTCATCGATGTCGATGCATGTGATACACAAGTGGGATGCACCCTGTTACAGGGAGAGACGTTGATCGGTACCGATAACGTTATCCCGGACCTACGTCCGGTAGGGTACTTCAGCCGGACACTCAACCCGGCTGAGCGGAACTATAGTGCCACCGAGCGTGAATGCCTCGGAGTTATATGGGCAGTGCAACTGCTCCGTCCATACCTGGAGGGCTCCAGGTTCATCGTGAGGTCCGACCACGAACCCCTACGATGGCTCCTCAACCTTGGTGACAAGGATTCCGATAGCCATGGGAGGCTAGCCCGATGGAGGCTGAAGATGGCCGAGCACGACTACCGCACGGTGTATAAGGCTGGGTCAACCCACCACCTCGGAGACGCGTTGTCTCGACTCGACACCCCGAGCGGGGATACCCGCCCGGTGGACGAGGACATCCCGGTGGTACCGGTGTGCATGGTGGGTAATGCTACCCAGGGTATGGCTGACCATACCATGGCACACCTTGCGTGCCCATTGACCCTCGCGGACTTCCGCGAGGCACAGGCCAACGACGATGACTGTAGACGTCATCGTGCTAACCTCCTGGCCGGTACGGCCGGCATCTTCTCCGAGAACGAAGACGGACTCATATACCGGCGGGCACCCGCCGATGGACGACATCAAGTCGTGGTTCCCGTGTCCTTACGGCAAGCCGTCATGGAACGAGAACATGAGAACCCTACAGCCGGACACCCGGGGGGTTCACGTATGTTCGCAGCAATGCGAAGGTTCTTCTACTGGCCAGCAATGGCCGTCGACGTGGTCGACCACGTAAGGGGATGCCACCCCTGTGCGCGTAACCGCATGAGTCTACATAGGCAGGCGTCTGCCATGAAGCTATTCCCACCCGATGGGCCCAACGAGCAAGTCGCTATCGACATACTCGGGCCACTTCCGGTAACGGAAGAAGGGAACAGGTACATCCTGGTCATGTCTGACCGCTTCACTAAGCTGTCAAGAGCGGCAGCCATCCCGAATGATACGGCATACACGATCATGAACGCAGTGGTTGACCACTGGATCAGTGCATACGGAGTCATGAAGCAACTCCTCTCCGATAACGGAGCGAACCTTACGTCGGCATTCTGCACTAAGGTCCTGGGCATGTTCGGTATCGAACCACGTCGGGCATCCGACTACCACCCGCAGTCCAACGGGCAGGTGGAGCGGTTCAACCGCACCATCGTCAAGATGCTACAGTGCTACGTGGCAGAGCACACGAACACTTGGGACAGGCTTCTGTCCGTACTCACCCTGGCATACAATGCCAGGCCACATCGGAGTACCAACATCGCCCCACTGGAATGGGTCATGCCACTAGGCGTCGGTAACCTGACGCTGCCGCCAGGCAGGTGCACTCGGTATGATACACCGAAGGGCCGACCCGCCGAACGCATCCACCTAGCTTGGTTGGCCAAGCTATCGTGGATGATTCCTAAGCTCAAGGGTGCCCTTGACAGAACACAACTTCGATACAAGAAGAACTTCGACGCCCGACTACGGGTGCGCAACGCAACCCTGGTAACAGGTGACTGGGTCTATATCAGACACCAGAAGTTCCGAGGGAACAAGCTTATGCAACCGGTCAAGGGACCGTACCAGATCCTCCACAGAGATGACCACTCTGTTATCTTACACTCCAATACGGAGTTCCAACGCATCAGTATGAATGATGTCACACCTGCTCCGAAGCCGGAACAGCCTCAGCCGGTACCGGCTGGGTTGCTACATGAAGCTCTTACAACCCACTGGTCGGATGACCCGGTGGGACCGGATGGGATTCCATACCAAGTAGAGAGCGTGGTCGGACACACCGACCCGGACATACCAGGACCCTGGTACGTCAAGGTTATGTGGGTCGGATACGACTCACCCACCTGGGAACAGGCGGCGAATATACCCCGCCAACTCCTCATGCCGTACATGAGGCGACGACGCCTACTGTAACAACCCAACCGACACCGACTTCGGCTGTTGGGGGGTGAGGCTTATACCTACTAAGTAGGGTGTGACATGGTTACGGCAGACTTAGGTTTCTAAGTCAAATCAGACTTAGGTTTCTAAGTCGAACCAAGCTTAGGTAACTAAGTAGAGCTAAGCTTAGGTAACTAAGTAAAAACCTGAACCTTAATAAGTTAACTTAAAGGTAAAGGCTAACTCCGATAATATCGAAGTAACTAGGGAGCTTACACGGGAGGATGACCTCCCCAAGCCAAGACACAAAGTGAGGGAGGATAACCTCCCCAAGCATGAACCAACCGGAAGAAGTTGGGCGGGAGGCAAGGCACCACTGAGCCAGAAGGGGTACTCCCCAGGGCAGCAAACAGAGGCAAGCAATGCCCCCAGCGGGGGATGAGTTTATACTCACTACTACCCGGCTACCATAAGGGTTGCCGGGGCCCTCTCCCGCACAAACAATAGCACTCCTCAGTGGGTATACCCACTGCCCGAGGGAGGCCACTCACGCGTAAGCGCGTAGACCTCCGTGCTCCACCGGTCGGCAACGTCACGACGGTCGACCACCCGAGTTACCTCGGTGCATAGCTGGACGAGGGTGCTGCGGCCAGCCTCCACGTCCTCCAGAGCTTTCTGGAGGCGGTCAAGCACGCCACCGAAGCAACGCGCTGACCCAACCAGCGCAGCACCTGGGGGGATATCCCCCCAGCTAACAGAGAGACCCCCACGCATTGCGCGGGTAACAAGGGCGTCAACGCCTTCATACCAGAGACGGGGACCCCCGTCATGTAGGACAGGGGCGGGAGGTGACACTGGCGCAGCCAGAGGAGCCATAGGAGCCGACACGGCTACCACCGGAGCCGGTGGCACCTGATACGAGGCCCGGTAGGACCCTACCGAAGGGGCTCCACCGTAACCACGGCGGTACTCCGCCCGACGACGGGACACCTCACGCTCCCCACCCACAGAGCCCCACTCTCGGGGACGACGGCCAACCGCCGCCGGCATCGGGTTACCGAACCACGGAGCAAGGACCTGAAGAGGGTCATGGATAACCATGGGAATACCCAGGTCAGGAACGGCCTCGGTGGACGCCCACCCATGGCAACTAGGCTCACCCGGCTGAGTACGCCGGACACGCAACGAGTGACGAGGCAAGGGGGAAGCCCCAGCCTGCGGGTCCCGGTACGGGGGAAGGGCCAACACCCCAGCCCAGTTCACGGCATCGTGAACAGCCAGCAGGGCTTCGAACTCCCGGGCCAACCCGGTCTTGGCAGCTATCAGATCCACGCCCAACTGCGCGATGTGCCGACGGACACCCGTCGGAAGATGAAACAGACGACCCTGCCGGCGGACGGACAGCAAGAAGGATGAAGCCTGCCCGAGGGTAACCTCAAGGGTGAAGGTACCCTGCAACGGGTGGACCGGCCGGGAGGCCAACACACTCCCGAAGTATCGGAGGCAGGAGCCGGTGTCAAACCGGAAAGCAGGGGCGGGTTCCCACCCCTCCTGCCATAGCGGCGGGCGCACGGGAGTGTATACCGGAGCACGACCGTTGCCGGTCTGCAACGCACACGTTATATCCGTGCGGAACGCATCCGCCATGACACCATGGTTACGTCGCCAACTCGACGCCGACTTCAACCCCGCCATGGGCGGGTAGGGAGCCGTCAACGACAGATACGGGGGTACCCCCGGGTAGTAGTCAAAGTCGGGATACCGACCGGTACGGCTCACCGTCTCCCCAAACGCAACCGGCTCCGCCGCCGCCGCAATCCCCCGAGCACTAGCCGGGTAGTCAATCTCCCGCGGCAACGCGGGGGCAATCAAGTCGCAGACCCCGAAGTTGGGGTCGAGGTAGACCTCACCCCGTCCCACCCGGGTGCGCCAGAGCTGCGCATGCCGGTCGTCCGGCTGACTCAGGATCCAATGGTGTTCCACCCGGACCGCGTTCGGCTGTTTGACCAGCCGCACCAACTCCCGCTCCCAGCACGGGTCCACCTTGACGCGCCGGGAGGATTCTCCACGGGGATGCACCAGGTGGAAGTCCACCCGCATACGCCCATCGGACTCCATCGACTCTTGCACCGTGAGGCCTCGAACCCGAGCCACCAAGTCGGACACCGACATGGCGGGTTGACCCGCCGCCACGGCGACGCCGCCACCCAACGGGGCAACCCGGGCAGGACCAGGAAGAATCGGGGGCGCCGGGGGACGCACCACCGGCAGAGGGGCCGACGTCGGAGATGGACGAGGCCGAGGAGGAAGAAGAAGGGCGGGCGCCCGCCCGGAGTAACTCCCGGTGTCAACCGCCATGGGAGAAGGAGCGTCTTGACCGCTCGACACCCGCGGCACCGCAGGTATGGTACCGGCACCGGCACCACCCGTCGGCGTAGCCCCCGCCTCGGAAGTGGAAGGCACTTGGACAGCCTCCGGAGCCGGAGCCCCGGCCGTGCGGACACCCGCACCGTCTTGACCCACCGCACCGGGTGTCGCACCGCCACCACCACCCGCGTCAACGTCGGGACCGCCTCGAGGAGTCACCGCCCGGACCCCCGAACCACCGTGACCAGCCGGAGTCGGCTGCGGGTCGCCACCTCCGCCGCAGGGCGGACCATCTTGAGGTACCTGCGGTGAGCCGGCACCGGCACCAGGCTCCATCCGGGCAGCCGGCAGAGAGGGGGTAGAAGCCGCCACGCGCGGTTGACCGCCGGGTTGACCTCCGGCCGACGGCACCGTCGTGCCGCTGCACACGGACGACAGTCCTCCGGCCGACAGACGGACGGACACGGCAGGCCCGTCGTCGTCAGACGAGCTCACCCCGTAACGCGCGGCGTCGGGACCGACAGGCGCGTCGTCCTCCATCTCCTCCCCGATCAGGAGGTCTTCCTCCTCTTCAAGCACCTGGGGATAGGACATGATAACGGGTGCGGAGTCCCCCGCGCCCACAAGCCGTCGACGGCTACAACCCGGTACGGTGGGATAACCGGGACGAGCCAGGGAAGCGCGGACACCTGCGCTTATGACCACAAACGGCCACGAGAAGCGCCGCAGGCACGCGGGTCGACCCGCGCCCCACGGGGCTACGAACGCGCTCCACCCAGGCACCTGGGCGGGACGGGGCCACCCCCACACACGGGGTAAGCAAAGGGGGGTCACCCCCAACCGCCCCCACGCAACGCGGGCAGCCCCCGCCCCCCACTCAATCGTCCACACGAGAGGGGCCCCCCTACCACCAGGCACCTGGTGGCGGATCCGCTTGCACCACCCCTCGGAAAGGGGGGTCGTGAACAAAAACCCGCATCGGGAAATTAACGGTCCGGAAAACGGATCGTGTGTGTACCACACAAAGGGGGGCACCCCCCTCAGACAACCTCGAAAAGGGGTGTCTGTCGCGACGGGGCGCAAAGCCCCACCCGACTGGTAAACAGTCACGCGACCCACTTACATTCGGTAACCCGAATGCAACTCGACCCGAGGACGGGCCGAATCTAAGGGGGGGATATGTAGCAATATGGTTGTCCGTATTGTGACCCTAATATTAGGGGGGCTACTTCTAATCCTTAACTTCCAATTTGAGAGTCCGAGCTGGTCACGGTATCTATAAGTTACGTATGACCAGAGGGACTTGCATCTTGGGGTGGAGGGTAGTTAGTAGTGTCTCCGAGGGTTTATAACGAGGGGGCCGGTGGCGAATCCACCGCCGGCCAAGGTAGAACAACAAACCCCTCCCATTTGGGCTCCCATCTTGGTCCCGTGGCTTGCGCTCCAAGGACAGCAACCTTGGCCTCCCGGTGACGTTGGTGCCGATCCCCCTTGGTGAGTGTTCCCTGAGAGTGGACGTGCGACGGATCCCTATTGTGCTACACTACTACCTGAAGTGGTTCCCCGGAGAATCGGCGGCTGCCCACGCCGTGGTCCAGCAAATGTTTGACTTCCTCACCGACGATGCGGTCAGACAGACCTACCTGCCTCAGTCTGTTGAGGAACAGAACCGCAGGGACGATGCATGGCCTTGGTTCAAGTTTTGGTCTTTTATTGAGAAAACCGGGAGATGTCTCGAGCTCGCCAGGCTCGCCATCACGCTGTTAGCTTGCAAGCCCCAGACGGCGTCGGTTGAGAGATTGTTCAAGGAATGGGGTCCACAGGCAACCGATACCCGCAACCGCATGTCGTTGTCAACCATGACAGCCCTCACGCGCGTGAAGTATGACCATGAGGACTCGACGCGTCTACCTGGTTTGCAGAGCGCGAGTTCAAGTAATCGGGTGGTGAAGGCTGAGGAGCGGCAGCGAATCTCCTGTGATGTGTCGGCACATCCGCTGAATGCAGGCAGCGCGGCCACGGATGATGGTGATGCGGACGAGCCGCGTGGTGCTGCCGACACTCATAGGGAGTGGACCGCGAGATTGGTCCAGGTTGAGGAGGATTCCGATGAGGAGCCCGCTGATAACGGGTGTCCATCGTTCATGTGCTTCGACTTCAAGGGCCAAGCACTACCCGAGATTTTGCAGCCACTTCCCATCCAGGATGTGCGCGGCTACCCTCAAGAGGTTCTCGGGAAGCTCAAAAACTATCTAGCCGCTAAGTTCAGTCTGCTGCACCTGCTGCGACGAACGGCTGATGGAGGGTACAAGGTAGATCTGAGGGCATATGAGGAGAAAAATTAGCTACATGTGAAGCGTCGTTCAGCACGCGCCCACCGTGCCACCTAATCCGATGCGACTCTCCAGTGCCCAGGAAGGCGTCTTGTTGCGAGGCCCGGAAGCGTCCATTGGCTATTCCGCGATTTTGTGACGATGCAGTCTCGCCCACGCTCCGGCGTCGTTCCTCCACCGACCGGTCGAGCGCCGAGCGCCTCTGGCATCTTCCGTCGACCCGCGAGGTTGCGCCGCTGGGGTGGCTGGTGGAAAGGGCCGCTACGGGTTGCAGCAGTCAAGAGAGACACCCGAGTACTGGCGCGACTGGTACATGAAGAGTGGAATCAGGAGGTAACATCATTGTCTGTTGAGTACGTTAGAAAATCCAAAACAAGTATGTCGGGAAGGAAGATCGGTAGAGTCGTTAAACGACATCGTTAAAGTCGTTAAACGATCGTTAGCTCGGTAAGGGTTTTCTTAACGATCGTTAACTGCCATCCTTACTGTGGGGGGGTAGGAGCGGTTGCACTTTCCGTGCCGTTCATAAACGAGCTTGACTTCATTTAAGGGTTTCGCCACGTGTGTCCTTGAAATCTCTTCAGTTGCGATCGGCCTTCGGCCGTTCTTTACATGAGAAGGTAGGCCTTGTCGTCCTGATGACGGTCGTCGAGGAGAGAAAAAAAAACGAGTAGGAAGCACGGTCATAACGCGGCCGTGCGCGCTCTTGCACGCGGAAATCGGGCTTTACGGGGCCCCTGGGCGCCCCCCTGCAATCCCGTGCACGCCTGTTCGGGCCCGATGCACGGAAAATAAGATACACGGTTTTAGATCCGCTGCGCAGGGGTGGGCAGGCGTCGAGCCCATTGCGGACGGGCTGGCGGCCGCGGACGGGGAGACTCTGACGGGGGTGAAGTGCGGGGCACTGACGGCGCCGACGAAAGGGCTCTGACCGAGCGACAGAGCGACTCCTAGCCGCCTGTCCCCCCTCCACAGCCGACTCCCCCACCTTGCACAACGAAGCCGGCATTGCAGATGGCGTCTGCAGCGGCGGGGCGGCGGCAAAGGCGGCGGGCAACCACCTGTGTGCCTCAGGGTGGTTGACGCAGCGCTGTGGCGGCGGTGAACGGGCGGAATGTAGCGGACAGCCGCCGCTGGTGGGTGGTGATGGCGGGGGGCGACAGCGGCGGGGGCGTATGCGCATGGGCGCTGGGGGCCTTCTTCTGGTCGCCCACCTCCCCGCTACTACTGGTCACACCCCCCCACATCCCCCTTGACGCAGCTTGACGGACCGCAGCACCGTCGAGGCGGTCGCTGCGACGACCACCGGTGCCCACGGCGTGCCGTCGGCGGTGGCAGAGGACGCGTTCGGACCACCGGACCGCAGCTTCGGCGGGGAGGCACCGGCGGCGGCCGCTGGCTACGACCGCCCCCACCTCCAAGCTTATTCGGTACCCCTCCGCCGCCCTCCCCGCCGACACGCCACCGGCGCTGCGGAAGCGGCGCTGTATGCGGCCGCGGCGGCACCGTCGCCCGCCGGCTGTTTGGGGCTCGTTGGCGTCGGCGCCCCCGAGGCGGCGGCCCCATCATCAGCGGCGGCGGCGCCCCCGCGGTCGCCGGCGCGGGCCGCGGCGGCCGCGGCTTCGTCGCGCATCCTCCCCGCCCGCCGCGGCACGCTCGGCCGCCCGTCTGTGGAGGCCGCGGTCGGCCAGCGCAGCGACGTCGTCGTCGGCGGCGGCGGCGGCGGTGCGGGGGCGGCGGGCGGCTGCGGGCGGCAGCGCCGGCGGCCGTCAGGCCACCACCGACACCCTCCGCGGCGGCGGTAGGTGCGGGCTGCGGCACACCGACGGTGTCTGGCAGCCGCTGCGCGTCCGCGTTGGGCCGCTGCGTGTCGGTCGCGGTGCTGTCGGTTGCGCGGCGGGATAGCCTGGAGCTTGGAGGGGGTGGTGGGGGGGGTGGGCGAGGGTGGATGCCCATGGTGGGCATGGGCGTGTCTGTCACGCCGGCCAAGCCACCGCCACCGCTGCCGTTACTGCCACCCAGGGGAAGGAACCTGGCTCTCAGGTGCCCGCCACGGCGGCGGCAGCGTCAGTGGCGCCACGCCCGTTGACGGTGACGACCCTCACCGCGGCGGCTGTGGCGGTTGCGCCATCCGTACTGGTCGACGGCGACGGCAGCGACGGCAGCGACCGCGGCGGCGCGGCGGCTGGCTGAGCCCCCCGCGCGCCGGTGTATGGGCCGGCGCCTAGCCGCACTGCGCTCATACGCAGCGCCCGGCGGACCGCGGCGGTCGTTGCCGCGGGCTGTGGTGCCACGCCGGCGCCGCCCCACGCCGGCGGCGGTGGCGGGGGTTGCGGTGATGGTGGTGGCATATGTGCGTGTGGGCGGCCTGACTCCGCGTCCGTTAAGGGGAGGCTGGCGTCGCCCACCCGTCGACCACTCCCGGCGGGGGTGGCGGCTGGGGTGCCCTCGTCGCGCACGCGCCCAGCAGCACCGGCCGCCGCCGCTGTCGCGCCACTGCCGCCGCGGCCGCCGTCGATGGCGGCTGGAAGATTGACAATGGACGTGGGCTTGTCGGCGGCGGCGGCGGCGGCGGCTGCGACCTTGACGCTCCTTGTGCGACGCTGTCAGCTCGCCGGCACCACCGTTAAGTCGGCTGTAGCGCACCCATCGAACCCGATAGACCAAGCGCCTGACGTAGCCTCCCAGTGAGGCCCAGATGATGAAAGGCCAGGGTGTTTTCGCGAACGCGCTTTCAGTATGTGTGTACATAGGTATCAGCCCCACTGCGCCAGTCGGTGCAGCCCGACGCGAGAATTTTCGGAATCAGAACTGAAGTGGCATGCAAAATGCACCAACCCAGTGCTATCCGCTTTCAGCGCCTTAATAAAAGACATTAATATATGTCCAATTTCGTACACTTGACTGATGCCGCATCCACAAGCAAAGGCACTCGTTCCCACCGCTGCGAGACGCCACCCCGCCACCCCACCGCTGCCAACCCTACACTAGAACTGCGCACCGTTCTGCTCCGTCGAGCCCCACTCCCCCGAAGCCGCAGAGGGATTGCTCGCCTGCTCTGCTTTGCGACGAGCCAGCGAAGCCTCCTCGGTCGCCTTCCGCGCAGCCGCAACGGTGGCGGCCAGACGGGCGTCACGTTCCGCCCGGGCAGCGGCCGCGGCTTCCTCCGCGCGCTCCTCGGCCGCGGTACGGACGGGCGCCACTGGCTCAGGGACTGGTTCGGGCTTGGGGGCCACCTTGGGCCGGCGCGCGGCCTCGGCCGCCATTTCTGCCGCCCGCGCCTCGGCCGCAGCCGCCGCCGCCTTCGCCCGCGCGGCGGAAGCCGCCTCAGCCGCAAGCCGACGCTCAGCCGCGGCCGCTTCCATCGCCTTGCGCGCCGTTGTAACCGCTTCAGCCAGGCGGCGGTCCATTTCCTCCCGCTCCGCAGCAGACAGCACAACAGGCTTCACCGGCGGGGGGGGGTTGCGCTCGCGCTCAGCCGCGGCGGCAGCCACCTTAGCCTGTACCTCGGCAAACGCCGCCGCGACGCCGGCGCGGCGGATGCGCTCAGCCTCGGCAGCGGCCTTCTGTTCGGGCGTCTGGACCGCGGCGGCAGCGGCCGCTGCCTGGGCGGCTGCTGCTGCCTCCGCTGCCTTGGCCGCCGCTGCCTCTGCCGCCTTGCGGTCGCGGGCAGAGGCAGCCTCCGACGCGTCGCGCCGCGACGTGTCAATTGCAGGCTTCGATGCCGCAGGCGCCACTGGCGCTGGCGCCGCTGGCGCGGCTGGTGCCGCAGCCGCCGGCGCAGCTGGCGCGCGCGCCGCCGCTGCAGACATGGTGGCGGCGGCGCGCTTGCGCTCCGCGATCTCGGCCGCAGCGGCTGCCGCCTTGTCCGCGGCGGCCTTTGCTTCGATCTCGGCGCGGCGGCGGGCACGGGCGGCCGCATCGTCCTGACCTGGCGACACGGGGGCGGCGACAGGTGCGGGCGCTGCACCAGACGCCGCTGCCGACATAGCGGCGGCAGCCCGCTTGCGCTCCGCAATCTCGGCCGCGACAGCCGCTGCCTTGTCAGCCGCCGCCTTCGCTTCGATCTCGGAGCGGCGGCGAGCGCGGGCGGCCGCATCGTCCTGACCTGGCGTCACGGGGGCGGCAACAGGCGCGGGCGCCGCCCCAGCCGCCGCTGCCGACATGGCGGCGGCCGCCCGCTTGCGCTCTTCAATCTCGGCCGCGACAGCCGCCGCCTTGGCCGCGGCAACCGCGGCTTCCGACTCGGCGCGACGGCGAGCACGGGCGGCCGCCTCTTCGGCGGGGCTGGCTGGCGGCGCACCAACGGAAGCGGCGCTGCTACTCGAGGCACGACCAACCGCGACAGAGGGGGCCGACATGGTGGGAGGAGCCTTGATACCTTGCGCACGCGCCACAATACCGCGGGACTGGCGAATGCGCTCGGCCATGGCAGCTTCCGCCTCGGCTGACGCTTCCTTCGCGGCCTGCAGTTCGGCGGCGGCCTCCGCCGCTGCGGCCGCGGCCGCCACCTTGTCTACTCCACGGCGACGCTCGGCTTCCTCCCGCTCTGCATTAGCCGCCGCCCGTGCTACGGCCTCGGCGTTCATGCGCTTGCGGGCAGCCAGCTCAGCCTCAATGGCGGCCTGCTTGGCAGACGCTTGGCGAGCGTCAACAGCGGCCCGCGCAGCCATGCGGGCGGCCGTTTCCGGGTCGCTACTGGTCTGCATGGCGGGCGCGCTAAAAGAAGACCGCGTTGGGGAGGGCCCGCCCTTCCGCGCAGCCGCCTCTGCCGCACGGCGGCGGATGCGGTCGGCCATGGCTGCTTCCGAAGCAGCCCAATCCAGTGCGCTCTGGCGGAGCTCATACTCATACTGCCGCTTGGCCTCGGCGGCAGCAGCCTCCTCGGCGGCAGTGCGCCCACGGGCGGCGGCAGCGTCCGCCGCCGCTGCGGCAGCAGCCGCTGCCGCAGATGCGGCGGCCGACGCGCGCTTGCGCTCGGCGATATCCGCTGCCACGGCTGCCGCCTTGGCCGCCGCGATATCGGCCTCGACTTGCGCACGGCGGCTGGCACGGGTGGCCGCGTCGCTCTCGTCTGGTGTCTGCGCGCGAGTGACGGACGGTGGCGCCGCTGCTCCCCCCCCGGTCAAGGCCGCGAGGGCCCGCTTGCGCTCTGCCATCTCCGCCGCGGCGGCTGCGGCCTTGGCCGCCGCCGCCGCCGCTTCCGACTCGGCACGGCGACGGGCGCGGGCGGTCGCCTCATCCGCCGCCGACATGGTCAGCCGGGACGCGTGGCAGGCGCAGCGGCAGCCACTGCCGCTGCAGCCGCGGCGGCAGCAGCCCGCCACGGGCGACACGCCGCCGAGGCGCGCGCCCGAGATGGCCACCACCCCTGCCGCGGGCCGCCATCGCTTGACGCCCGTCGCGGGGGGGGCAACGAGCAGCCGCGGCGGACCGGTGGGGAGGAAGGCGAGCCCATCCCAAGGCGCCATCGTGCCCACGTGCGGTTGTCGTCTGACAGACGTACGGGTGAGGGGGCAAGCAGGGAGGGGGCACGCGGGGAGAAGCAAAGCCGGAAGGTGGTGGGGAAGGGGGGAAGACGGGGGGGGGGGGGGGGGGGGGGGGGATCAAGAGAAAGAGGCCGTGCCCGAGCCACACAGGCGCGGAGGAGGGAACAATCCAAAGCCAGGAGACAGACCAAGAAGAGCCGACCGTCGTGGGCGATGGGCGGGGCCGTCAGCCGAAGCGGCGAGGGGCATCGAATGGCGGGCCGCTCGGTCGATCTCCCACCCCCGCTGCTCCGCGACCCCGGGAGAGGGTGGCGCGCGACGGCGGGCCGGGCGAGGATGCATGTGGGGCGGGAGATATCAGGCCGACACCGCGGACGCGGGCGGGCGGCGCCCCCCCCCCCCCCCCCAGTCCGCCACCAACAACCACCAGAGTCGCGTGACCCAGGCGGTCACGGGGCCCCCCTCTGGACTGTCTCCCCAGCGCAGTGGTGGGCCCTGGGCGTGGTGGTGGTGCGCCTCCCACGGGCATGCCAGCATGCGTGCCGCCAAGCGGCAGCTGATGCGGCGGGTAAGAGCATAACCGCCTCCCCCCCCTCACGACCGTCTGGGCCGTGTACGGGTGAGCCTCAGCGCCCAGTCAGGTGACTGTTCTCCGTGCGTAACCTCAGGTGGGGCCTCCGGGTGGGATCAAAGGAATGTGGCCTGCCTGAGCACATTGCAGTGCAGCATGGAATGGGCCTGCTGTTGGAACGATCTTGGACGGATCGATCGACCTCGCAGCCTCGCGCAGGCCGTCCCAAGGCGTGCAAAGACGGGTTGGGGATGGGGGTGGGGTTAGGGTCCATATCTGAGTTGGGGTTCAGGTGCCATGGAAGGAAATTTCGTGGAGTTCAATACTCATAGGATGCAAGTATCCACCGTAGTATGATGAGGTGAGGTGGGGTTCTGTTCAGGCGATGCGCGCCCGACGGTGCGATCCGCTCCCACCCGCACCTTCGATGTCCACTCTTTCCCTGTCCTCCGCCCACCACCTCATATGGTCCTCCCCCCCTGCAAGCATGGCCCCTTCCCCTCCTCCCCCTAGGCCCCCACCCCCGGCATCGTCCCTGCCCTCCCCTTATAGCTCCCGATTCCCTCCGCATCGCTCTCCTCCCCGTGCCCGCATCGCCCCCCCGCCTTCTTCATAGCTCCCCGCCCCCCGCGCCGCCCCTTTCCCCCACGCCGTTCCTCCCCGCGCCGTCGGTCCCTCCCGCGCATCGCTCCCGCTCCCCGTCGGTCCTCATCCCCGTCACTCTCTTCCCTCCTTCGCTCTCCCTCCGTGGCTGCCCCCATGCTTTATGGAACCCCCCCCTTCATCGCTCCCCCTTTCATCCCCGCATCCCCTAGCTTCGCGGCGCGAGCGCGATCGTTTATTATGTCCTTCGTTGTTGGCTTAGCTCCTCATCTGCCTGGCTGCTGCGCCCTGAGCAACAGCATCGCTCCCTTCTATGTACCAATTTGCGGGGGTAGAGGTCTCGCCGTTAGGCGAGACCTCCCCCCCCGCCATCCGGGCCAGAACCTGCACGTCGTAGCGGCTACGTCGCGAAGATGAACAGCACCGCCCCATTCTGTCCACCAGTTTGCGGGAGGGGGCAGGTCGCGCCGGTAGGCGCCGGTAGGCGAGACCTCCCCCCCGCTTGGCGAGACCTCCCCCCCAGGCATCCGGCCCGCTGAACTCGGATCTCGTAGAGCGTGACCCAAAAAAAAGAACGCTTCCACTGGTCGCGGACGCATGTATTTACGTCCTGAACGATGGAGGGGGGGCGGGGGGCGGGGGGCTGTCGCGCTGCACCCCCTCAAGAGTGCTTGCGGATACGGGATCCGTGCCGCGGTGCGTCGGGAACCTAACCCCACGTCAGCACATCTTACTAGAGAGCGTTTTTCAACCCTGGTCGCGTTCCCCGGTGCACTTCAATACTCTATCGATGGATTTCAATTCCACATCAAGCTCTGTATGTCACCTGAACCCCACCTCAGATCTGGATTCGAACCCCACGCTCATCCCTAGGTCCGTGCAAAGAGGCAGAGACACTCGAAGCACCATTCCCAGCACGAAATTGATGAGGTCGTACTGTGGCTCGCGAGTACTCGAGACCTCTGTCAGATCCACGACGTGAACCAAGCTTCTTTCGATTTGTGTACATACTCCCTTCACGCTCACGCTACGGGATAGAATTTAATGGTCCTCGTGCCAAAGTACTGTAGAGATAAGTGTACCGCTCCTTGATCCCCCGGCCTCTCTGTCCCGCTGACAAGGGCGTGACAAGAAAAAAAAAAAAAAAAGAGGGACAGAAGCAAAAAGAAGATGTAGAGCGCCGTCCTCGTCACCCCCCTCCCTCCCTCTCCTTGCAGCAGACGCGCCATTGCGCACCCGCCGCACTCGCCCCGTTGCGGGCGCGCTTGCCAGCCTTCCCTCCCTCCCCCCCCCCCCCCCCCCCCCCCCCCCCGCCCAACCGCCCGCCCGCGCGGCCCCCCCACACCCTGGCTTCTTGTTTCGCCCCGTCCCGCAGCGCCCCCTCCCAATGACGAGGTTGCCCCGCGGGGGGGTGGGAGGCGGGCGGCGGGGGAGCGAGCCCGCGGCGGCCACACCCGGCACCCGCCGACGCGACGGGAGGGGCGGAGGTGGGGTGGTGGTGGGCGTGCGGGGGGAGGGGGGCGTCGGTGGGGAAGCGACGCGCGGCTCCCGCCCACTGCCAGGGTGGCACAGGCGTCGTTGGGTGGGGGGAGGGGGGGTGTCCCCCCGCTCCCCTGCACCACGCCGCCGTGAGCGGGGGGCGGGGGGAGGGGGGAGGGGACGAGGCGCCCGTGGGGGGGGTGTTGCGTGTTGCCCGCCCGCCCGCCCCGCCCCCCGGCGTGGACACGGCGGCCTATAAAGGGGGCGGGGGCGCCACCCCGCCGTGGCTCAGTGGCGTCTCCCCCCCCCCCGCTCCTTCCGCCTCCCCTCCCCCCCGCCCACCTCCCTCCCTCCACCCGCGGGTGCGCGTCGACTCGGTTTGGAGTCCCCCCCCCCCTGCTCGCCCTGTCCACTATCCCCCGCCGAATCGGCTCACCTCCCTGTTGGTGGTGGTGGTGTTGCCTCCTCCCACCCCCCCCCCCCCCCGCCCCGTCCGCCCACCACCCCCACCCCCACCACGGCGGGTGTGGCGGTGGCCGCCTGCTCCTGGCGGCGGGTATGGCGGTAGCGTTACGAGCGGCGGTGGGGGTGGCCGCCGCCACCGCCGCCGCCATTGTGGCGGCGGCGGCCGCCGCCGCGGCCACTGGAATCGTCCCAGGGGGCAGCGGCGGCGGTGGCGGGACGGCGGGGCACCCCCACCCCCCCCCCCCCCCCCCCCCCCTCCCCCTCCCCCCGCTCGACGCCGCCGGCCGGGACTTTACCGACGTGGCGTCCGAGGCGGCGGCCGCCGCGGTGGCCACCGCCACCACCGCCCAGCGGCTGCTGGCGCGGCCGGCCCGGTGCAGCAGCCTCGGCCGCTGCGCCTGCTCCCGCGCGTCGTGTGCGTACGACTTTGGGGACACCCCCGCCTGTGGGAGCCCCTACGTCGACCGCCTGGGCGTGTCCCCGTGTGGCGGCCGCCCCCGCAACGGCACCGCCGCCGGCGACGGCGACGGCGACGGCGACGGCGGGGGAGGGGGCACCTGCGGGGCGCCGCGCCTCGACTACACCCGCTCCTTTGTGCGGCTGCCCCCCGGCGCCAACGCGGACGCCGCCAGCGGCGCGGTGCCGTCGCGCCTGGCAGAGGATGTGTGTGGGACGGCCGCCCTGGACGCCCTGTGGGTGCCCCGCCGGCGCTCCCTGTGGCCGTGGACCTACTTTGCCACCGCCGCGGGGGTGATGCGCATCTACCCGGGGGTGCCACGGCTGCACGACGGCCCGGGGGGGGGGTGCCGCCGGTACGAGCCGCGGGAGCGGCCGTGGATGGCCGCTGCCGCCGTCGGGCCGCAGGACGTGGTGTTTGTGCTCGACCGGTCGGCGCCGGCGGGGGACGGCGGCGGTGGCGGCGGCGGTGGTGGTGGGGGTGGGGACAGCAGCCGGTCGGCGGCGGCGGTTGGCGCCGACCTGGTCACCCGCCTCCTCCGCACGCTCGACTGGTCCAGCTACGTGGGCGTCCTGCGGTACGGCGGCGGCGACAGCCGGCCGCAGCTGGTCGGCGCCTTCCCCGGCGGCCTCGTCCGCGCCACCTCTGCCGTCCTCGGGGGCCTTGCCGACGCGGTCGCCCGCACGCCCCCCGCGGCGGGGGGGGGTGCGCCCGACGTGGCCGCCGCGCTCGAGGCGGCGTACGACCTCCTCGAGGCCGCCCACGGCAATGCCCAACGGTCGGCGGGGTGTGCCAAGGTGATTGTGCTGGTGGTGGCCGCCGCCGACGGGTGCTGGGCGGCCAACTGTGCGGCTGCCGCGGGGGGGGACGCCGCCGGGCGGGCGGGCAGCCGCGCGCCGTGCACCTGCGCGGCGGCGCTGCTGAGGCGGGTGCGGGACCGGCAGGCGCGCTTCCGGGCGGCGACGGGCGGCGACGCGACGGTGGTGGCGTTTGCGGTGCGCCCGCCGGGGGGCGGCGCGGGCGGCGGCGGCGGCGGCAGCGCCGACGCGGTGGCGCGGCAGCTGGCGTGCCTCCCCGCCTCGGGGGGGATGGCGTCGCCGCTGCACACCGAGGCAGTCGCCGCCGACGCCCTCTCCGCCGCCCTCCCCATCCAGCAGTACCTTTTTGCCGCCCGCCGGCCGGCGGTCGCCACCGGCGGGGCGGCGGGGCTGCCGCCGATTGGCCCCGCCGACGTGACGTTTAGTGACATTTACGAGGACGACGGCGGGTCGGGGCCGCTCGTCACCGCGGCGGTGGCGGTGTACGGGCAGGGGGGGGAGCTGGTGGGCGTTGCGGGCCGGGACATCCTCGTCTCGGCGCTCGGCAATGACACCGCCGCCGCCGCGCGGCTGGCGCGGGACCGCCAGGCGGTGTGTGCGGGGCGGCCGGCGTCGCGGGTGGCGGGGGGGGCCACCCCGCCGTGTGGGCGCCAGCGCCTCCGCGCGGCCGTCGGCACAGCGTGCGCGGGGGTGCTGACGCCGCCGCCGACGCCACCGCCGCCTTCGCCGCCTGACGGCGGCAGCGGCGGCGGTGGCGGCGGTGACGGCGGTGGCGGCGGGCAGCGGTGGTGCCTGACGCTGCCCGCCGACGGCCCCGGCCGGCGGGGCGGGGCGGCCGCCAAGATCCTCCTCCCCGTCCTTGACGCGCCCGCGACGGCAGCCGCCGCGGCCGCCGCGTGTGCCGCTGCCGCCCCAGGGGGCGGCGGCGGCAGCGGCGACGGCGGCGGCGGCCGGCTGGTGGTGGTGGACGATGACGCCACCGGCGCGGCGGTCGCCGCCGTCGCCCCCCCCGACGGGGTGTGGATTGGCGCGTCGGCGGCGGCCGCCGCTGCCGCCACCGCCGACGACTATGGGTGGGGGGGGCCCCCGCCGGCGGGGCGCCGCGTGCGGTACGGCGGGGGGTGGGCGCCGGGGCAGCCGCCGCCGGCGGCACCGGCGGGGACGGCCGGGCGGGTGTGTGTGGTCGCCGACAGCCGCGGGGTGGGGCGCAACTGGGCGGCCGCCCCGTGCGCCGCCCGCCACGCCTACGTGTGCGAGGCGCCCGCGGCCGCGGCGGCAGCCGCCGGCTGTGCCGCCGTCCCGCCGCCGGTGGTGGTGCTTGGCGCCGTCGGCCCGCCGCCAACGCCGGGGGGGGGGGCGGGCTCGGCCGCTGCGGTGCCACCCCCACACCCTGCGAGCGCCGGGTGCATGGCGGCGGCGGCGGCGGCGGCCGGCGGCGACGCCACCCCCTGTGCGGCCGACGGCGCCGCGTCGCGGCGGCGGGTGCTGTGCCCGGCGGGGCGGCGGGTGGACGACTGTGTCCACGGGTGCTGTGAGGGGTGCACCTGCGCGGCCGCCGCCGTGGCGGGGACGGCCGCCGACGGCGGGGCGGGCGGGGGGGGGGGGGGGGGGGGCGACCGGCGGGAACGGCCTGGCCATTGGGCTGGGCGTCGCCGCGGGACTGAGCGTCCTTGCCGCCGTCACAGCCGCGGGTGTTCTTGGCCGCCGCCTCCGCCGTCGCGACGCGGCGGCCGCCGGAGCCGCTGGGGGGGGGGGCTGCGGGGACGGCTGGGGCGCCGCCGACGGCGGCGACAGCGGCGGCGGCCGTGACCGCCTCGACGGGTCGTCGGCCCGCCTGGCCACCCCCCCCGCCGCCGCGGGTGGCCGCGCCGGCGGCGGCCGCGGCGAGTGGCCCGCTGCGGGCGCCAGCTGGGCAGCCCCCCCGCCCCCCGCGGCGGCGGGGGGTGGCAGCCCCAGCTGGGCCTTTGGCAGCTGGGGGAGGGGCGCAACAGCGGCGGGGGCGGCGGCAGCCGTCGCGCAGGGGGGAGGGGGCGGTCACTCGCTGACCCACCCCTCCCTCCCCTTGCCGCCGCCGCCGCCGCCGCCGCCGCCGCCGCCGCCGTCGCCCCCCACCGTTCCCGGCCGTGGTGGCGGCGACGGCGGCGACGACGGCGGCTACACGGCGGTGACCGCGTCGGCGCCGCCGCCCGTGCTGCCGGGCGGGCGGGTGGTGGGCGACCACGGGCAGCCGCTGTAGCAGCCGCCCCTGTGGCGCGTGTGGCGCCAGGGGGTCTTGCACGCCGGCGGCGGCCGGGCAGCCGCGACGCGGCCAACGAGGCGGGCGGGTCCGGGGTGGGTGGCCCCGCTCCCCCCCCCCCGCCCTCTGCCTTGTGTGGCGCAATCCCGCGCGTCTGGCTCGCCTGGCATGGAGGGCAGCGCCCAGAGCGGTGCCGGCGGCGGGCGCGAGGCGGCTAGAGACAGACGCGCGGGGGAGCGAGGGAGCGAGGGACGCTCGATCCAAAAAAAAGAAACGAGATGCAAAAAAAACAACACCACGACGCGCACGGTGAGTACAGTACAGGGTGAGTAGATACAGTATCGTGCTTTTCCGAAAAATGGCGGGTCGGGGCGTTCGGGCGAACGGGACAGCAACCGGACAGTCTCAGGTGGCCCACTGTGTCTCGCGAGAAAACCTGGCCAATGGTAGAGTACTGGCAACTCGGCACGGGCCCCACCCAGCGTATTTCACGACTCTAGCGTGTCACACTCTGAAAGTGCCTGCACCAATCAAGACCTCTCGTCACGCGGCATTCTCTTGGCACGGGACAGGCTGCTTCGCCTTGCGCCTGCCGCTGTCCTGTCTCGGCCGCGCGCTGTTGCCGCGTCATGCCCCGCTCCGTCCCCTCGACGGCTGTCACGGCAGAGGACGCCGCGGCCGACTCTTCGCGCGCCCCCCCCTCCACTCTGAGCGGCGTCAACGTCGCGACGGGGCCCTCGCCATGGAGCCCCTAGGCGCCGTCGCGCGTGAGGGCGAGGGGGGGTGGCGACGCCCCTGGGGTGGTGCGGCGCTCCCCTCATAGAGTCCCGTCTGCATCGACGGCACCAAGGTTGCGTGGCTGGGGGAGGCGTCGGTGCCCTCCTTGGCCGCCACCGTGGCCGGCATCCTCACCCCGACCGCCCGGGGGGTGCGGCTGCTGCTGAACTACGCGACGGCGCGGCTGCTCAGCTGCATGTCTACGGCTGCCGCGGACGGTGCGGCAGCGGGAGTTGCTGGCGGCGCGGCAACGGCCGGCGTACCGGTCGTCACTGGCCCAAGGGCGGTGTCTGGCGGCTCGGGTGGGGCGGGGGGGGGGCTGTTTGTCGGCGGGATCCGTCCCCTCGCCGCCTCCCAGCCCACGTCTTCCCCGGACGCTACTGCCGCGACCGATGGTACCGCTTTCCGCGGAGGCTACTGAACGCTGCGGCGGCGGCGGCGGTGGCGGTGGTGTATGTGGTGTTGGCGGTGGGGGCGGTGGTTCCGGTAGCTGTGGTGGTTGTGGTAGCTGTGGTGGGGGCGGCGCCGACAGTGGGTGCGGTGGCGCCGGCGGCCGCGCTGGCTGTGAGCGCGGCGGCATTGCCGGCGGTGGGCGGTGGGGGCGGCGCAGGCGGCTACCCGTCGCCCGACCAGCCACCCAGTGCAGTATACTCCCAGCAAGAGGGATACTCAACGCCGCTGGCGGTGAAGGTAGTGGCGGTGGCGGCGGTGGCGACGGTGGCGGCGGTGGCGGCGGTGGCGGCTGCGACGGTGGTGAGGGCTTCGGTGGCCGGAGCTGTGGTGGTCGCGGTATCTGTGATGGGGGTGGTGCCGACGGTTGCAGTTGTGGCGCGGGCGGCCGCGGCGGCCGCAGTGGCGGCGGCGGCGGTGGCAGTTGTGGCAGTGGCGGCGGGAGTGGCTACCCGCCGCCCAACCAGCCACCCAACGCAGTGGGCACCCGGCGGGTGGGATACTGACCGCCGGCGGCAGCGCAGGTAGTGGCGGATGCGCCGGTAGCGGCCGTCGCGGCTGAGGCGGCGGCGGCGGTGTGGGGGTTGTGATGGCGGGAGCTGTGGTGGGGGCGATGTTTACGGGGGCTGCCGTCGCGCTGGTGTCGGCGGTGGCTGCGAACGCGGCAGTGGCGGCACTGCCGGCGGCAGTTGCGTTGGCGGCGGCGGTCGCCACCCATCGCCTCACCAGCCACCCAACGCTGTGGCCACCCCGCCGGTGGTCTACTTAACGTCGCCGCCGGCGGAGGTAGTGGCGGTGGTGGGCTAAGGTGGCGGTAGCTGTGGCAGGCGGTGGTGGTAGCCGATCTCCACGCCGCCGCCGGCGGAGCTAGTGGCGGTGGCTGCCGTGGCTGTGGTGGGCTCGGTGGGAGCTAGCTGTGGTGGTGGTCGTAGCTGTGGTGGGTGCGGTGGCGCTGGCGACTGAGGTGGTTATGATCGGGCTGGTGGCAGCAGTGCCGGCGGCGTTGGCGGTTGCGGCGGTGGTGGCTAGACGCCGCTCCACCAGCCACCCGACGCGGTGGGCACCCTGCCGGTGAGTTCCCCAGCGCCTCCGCCGGCGGAGGTTGCAATTGTGGCGGCCGTGGAGGTGGTGGGTGTGGTGGTAGCGATAGCTGTTGTGGTGGTGGTAGCTGTGAAAAGGGCAGTTCCGACGGTGGCGGCGGTGGTGTCAACATCAGCGGTGCTTGCGATCGTGGCCGTGGGGGCAGTACTGGCGGCGGTGGCGGTGGCGGCGGTGGAGGCTGCCCGCCGTTCCAGCAGCCGCCCAGCGCGGTGGGGACCGCCGGCGGCAGCGGAGGTAGTGGTGGATGCGCCGGTAGCGGTCGTGGCGGCCGTGGCGGCGGCGGCGGTGGTGGGGGTCAAGATGGTGGTGGCTGTCGTGGGGTCTGTGCTGACGCGGTGGCGGCGGTGGCGGCGGTGGCGGCGGTGGCCGTGGTGAGGGAGTTTGTGGCCATGGCTGTGGTGGACGTGTTCGCTTTGGTGGGGGATGTGCCGACGGTGGCTGCCGTGGCCCCGGCGGCATTGCCTGCGGTGGTGGCGGTGGCGGTGGCAGTGGCAGTGACTGCTCGCGTCCCAACGAGCCATCCAACGTTGTGAGCACGCCGCCGGTGGGCCACCGGCCGCGGCTGATGCCGAGAGGGTTGTACACGGTGGTGTCGGCGGCGCGGTGGCCGGCTAGTCAGACGCAGCTGGTACCGGGGTAGTACCTGGCTGCGCTGGCGGAGAAGGGGTTGGGCTTGTGGACCGCGGGGGCCGATCTCTCGCCCCCGCCTCCCCCGGTCCACCACCACCGCCGCTGCTGCAGCCGCTGATGGGCGGGCTGCCAGTCGTGGCGCCGGCGCTCCACTGGTGGTGTGCGGAGGCAAAATCTTGGCGGCGAGTAACAGCCGCAAGACGGGCGCTGCTGGCTGGCGCGGTGACGCCCAGCCGGCTGGTGGGCGAGTGGCATCACCTGGACGGGCGAGGCCCACCCGTTGCCACCGTCCCCGCTAGCACGGCCGGCGACGGTGGGCAGGGTCGCGGCTGGGGCCGCCGCGCCCGACGCCACGATTGTTGTTGACGGCGGCTGGGTGGTGGCGGTGGCGCGGCTGATTTACCCGCCCGCCGTAGCCGAAGGAGCCGACAGCGCCCTCTCTTGCGGCCGTTTTGGCGCCGCCCTCGGGCATACGGCTTGCTGCAGTCTTTGGGTGGAGGTGGCCGGCGGGCGATGCTGAGGCGGGGGTGCGGACGACGCTTGCTACAAGCGCCACCCACCCGGTCGGCGCCTACGGCCGCAGCCTGGGGACGGGAAGTTTGCGGCGGCAGGCGGCGAAGCTGCGGAGGCTATGGGCGCCACGGTGGCATTCGGCGGGGCCGCGGTGTCCGGCGCCGTGGCGGCTTGCCAATGGCCTGACGACCGCCGCCGCCGCCGCCGCATCTGCCGCACCGGCTTCTGACCCAGCTGCCTGCGACAGCGACACGGCTAGGGCGGCTGTCGCCGCCAGCGCCCGCGTGCGTGTGATGTTCAACTCTCGGGATGACGCGGCGGCGAGCAGGCCGGCGGTGGCCACCGCACTGGTGGATCGGGATGTCGCGGCAGCGGCTGCGCGTGACGCGCGGGCGGCCGCGCAGCGGCCGACGGCTGCCGGCCGCTGTGCCCGCGACGGCTGCCGTGGTGGCGGAGGGCGACATGGGCGGCGCAGTAGAGAGACCGCCGGACGGGCGGGGCGCCGAGGCGGGCGTCATCTGTCTCGGCCGCCGCTTCTGCTGCTGCCAGCGCCGCCGCACCCTCGGTGGCTTGTGCTGGCGTCCGTCAACGCGGGTGTCGGGGGCCACGCGGTGCAACTGGTAGCATAGCTCGCCATTCGCTGAACTGTCGCGGCGGGCGGCATCCGCGACGGTGGCGGCGGCGTCAGTAGCGGCGGTAGCGGCTGTGGCAACCGTGGTGGTGGTTCGTGTACGGGTGCGTCACTTGTCTCAGCCATCGCTTTACGCGATCGCCTTGGCCATTTTGTATTTGGCGGCGGTGGCGGCGGTGGCGGCGGTGGCGGCGGTGGCGACGGTGGAGGCGGCGGCGGTGGCGGCGGCGGTGGCAGCAGAAGCGGCCGTGGCGGTGGTGGCGTCGCAGTCAATTCGGGCGTCACCTGCCTCTGCCAGGGCCCCAGGCAGCCACCACCGCTGTGACGGCGGCTACCACTGCCGCCTCGACTTTGGCGGTGCCGGCGGCGGTGGCCGCGGGTACGGTGGCGGCGGTGGCCGCGGAGGCCGCGGCGGCGCTGGTCCCGCCGCGGAGGTCACCGGCCTCGGCCGCTGCGTTGCGCGGCTTCCAGTGTCGCCGCGCCTTGGGCGGCTGGTGCAGATGGGTTTGAACGTGGGTGTCGGGCGCCATTCGGTGCAACTGGCGTCGTGGCTTGTCCTGCGCCGCTGTGTCGCTGCAGGTCGCGTCGGCGGCGGTGCTGACGGCGGTAGCGGTGGCGACGGTGGCGCCAGCTGCGACTATAGCTACGGTCGCGTTCGTGGTTGCAGTGGGGGCGGTGGCGGCGGTGGCGTCATTGGCGGCGGCGGCCGCAGTTTGTTGACGATTGCGGTGGCGGTGGCGGTTCCCGTCGTCGCAAAGGTGGCGGCGGAGGCGGCGGTGACGGCGGTAGAGCCGGTGGTTGCGGTGGTGGTGGCTATGGTGGCGACGGTGGCGGCAATGGCGTCGGTGGTAGCGGTGGTGGCGATGGTGGAGGATGTGGAATTCGGGGGCTGCATGCGCTGACCGCAGGCGTCGTCACAACGCGCGCGGTTCCCCGCCCTGAACAATGCATGAAGCTGACAAGAATTGTTTATGCTTCCGCACGCTATGTGTTATGTAGTCTCTGGGCTGTGTCCAACAAGACCCGTTCGGTGACGACCACCGCTCTGGCGTTCACCCCCGCCTCGGGCCTGCTCGTCTGGCGGGCCCCGTCAGCCAGCCTCCTGCCTGCCGCCTTTGCGAGTCCGGCCGTTCCTGCAAAGCAGGTGTGGCCACGTGCTCGTGTAGCATGCCTGACCTGCCCGGCCGTATGGCAGCACAGTGAGCGGCCCCACGCCGTCCGTGGTGCAGCACAGGCACCCTCGATTAAAAAATTGCGGTTACATCCCCGCCCTTGCTTGGAAGACCCGCTCTTGCTGGGAAGCCCCGCCTCGTCGGGGGCCAGCGCCTCGTCGGCGGCGGACACGTTCGTGGGAGGCACCCGGCGCGTCCATGCGTCACCCCCGCCGCATGCACTGCGAGCCCCCTGCTGCTCATCACCACCACCCAGCTGCTGCCGCCTGCCGGCCACGTGGGGAAAATGCTGATTGGTGCTCCAGGCAACAGAGAAGAGATCGAACAAAGTGCCACACATCATGTTTTAAGCACCCTGAACCAGCAGAGAAGAGAGGTTGTTCGAGATACAAATGAACTGACCATAAATTTGTCGATGGGTCAACAAGGACACCGCAGTGGCCACGAGAGTAAGTGGAAAGTCAAAATATAGAGGGTTGTAGTAGCAAAGGCTCTCAATGTGCCGCTTCAGGTCCCGGAACACGCCTTCGATCGGCTGCAGGTTAGGTGAGTAGGGGGGTAGACGGATGAAGTGCATGCCATTGTTATGCAGGTACGCGTCCCCGGCAGCGTCATGGATCGCAGCATTGTCAAACAATAGGACACACGCGTCCGGTTGCAACGCCCAGGGATGCCCCGGCACGCGCTGGCTCATGCGGGGGCGCAGAGCCTGAAGAAAAAGCCGCCAGTCGTCGGCGGTCTGAGCAGGCCCCAACCTCACCGTTTGCGCCCAGTGCACGCCGCCCGACATGGAGACGGCCATGATGGTGCTGGTCCTACGGATAGTACGCGGATCTCGATCAAGCAACACGCACTTCTCGTTGCGGGGAGATCGCCCGTACTTCCTGAAGCAGTCATCTCCGGACTTGTGAGTCTCGTCGACGGAGACGATGCATCGCAGAGGAATCTCCGACAGTCGCTGTGCGAAGTCGATCTGGTCGGCGAGAACCCGCTCCGAGAACAGCCGCTCAACTCTTTTCCGGGTGAAGTTGTTTTTCCGCAAAACACGATAGACCGTCGACGCACTC